>CAUYON010029595.1:0-52535 GCA_963573935.1 Arctocebus calabarensis
TGTAGTCCCAGCTACTTGGGAGGCGGAGGCAGGAGACTCGCTTGAGCCCAGGAATTGGAGGTTGCTATGAGCTGTGATGCCACAGCACTCTATCCAGGGTGACAGCTTGAGGCTCTGTCTCAAAAAAAAAAAAAAAAAAGAAGCATTTGAAAAATCAATTTGCCAGTAATGCTTGAGCTTTGGGGAAACATCACAGAGATGAATCAAAAGATAACTTCTCAAGTCCAGGATCGGTCATACAATAGAAGAAGTGGAATTGACAAATAACTGGACGAGAAGAAATAATGATAATAATAACGAACTTTTACTAAACTTTCTCAGGGTAAGCACTTTGGTCTTAGACATCTTTTTAGTTTTAGGTTTATATTCCAAATCTAAAACTAAAAGGATGCAATAAAAAATAAGGGAGAGGGGCTTGGCGCCTGTGGCTCAGCGGGCTAAGGCATTAGCCACGTACACCTAAGCTGGCAGGTTCGAACCCAGCCTGGGCCCACCAAACAACAATGACAGCTGCAACCAAAAAATGGCCAGGCGTTGTGGTGCCCAGGAATCAGAGGTTGCTGTGAGCTGTGATGCCACAGCACTCTATCCAGGGTGACAGCTTGAGGCTCTGTCTCAAAAAAAAAAAAAAAAAGTTAAAAAATAAGGGAGAGGGAGAGAAGCATAAACGGAGAAACAGAGAAAATGTTAACAAATTGACAAATTATAAAACTTCTGTCTCATGTCTTTGCTAGCATTTCTATTCTCTTTCTCTACTATTGCCATATTCTATTGAAGCATCTGACATGTGGTGCCATATGAAATATCAGGCACAAGTCAAGGGATTACACAAAAAATATGAGCACTTTTTTTTCCTCTTGAGAATGTCTTTTTTTTTTTTTTTTAAGACAGAGTCTCATTATGTTGACCTCAGTAGAGTGCTGTGGCGTCACAGCTCACAGCAACCTCAAATGGTTGGGCTCAAGCGATTCTCTTGCCTCAGCCTCCCAAGTAGCTGGGACTACAGGTACCTGCCACAATGCCTGGCTATTTTTTCGTTGCAGTTGTCATTGTTGCTTTAGCTGGCCCGGCCAGGTTCAAATCCCCCAGCCCCAGTGTATGTGGCCAGTGCCCTACCCACTGAGCTACAGGCACCACCCAATACTAGGACTTTTAACTTGGTTAATGTGAAAAAGGGAAAAACATGCATTCTTATTTAGTAGAAGGGAATGTGATTTGATTCACATATTAATCTACGCTCTTATCACTATTAAATTAATTAACAAAGATTGTGTGGTTAGCACTCTCTGAGATAATTCCCAATGTCCCAGGAGGTTTGTCTTTGTTCATGCCCTTATTAATCCTTTACCCTGGAGTGTAGACCAGATTTAGTGATTCCTTTTTAACAAAAAGAATATGACAAAAATGGCAGACAGTCACTTCTGATTTTATGTTACGAAAGGATCCTGGCACCCAGGTGGCTCCCCTGTTCACTCTGCTGGAAGCCGGCTGCATACTGTGGCAATCCTATGTAGAGGCCCCTTCATAAGGATCTGTGGGGGTCTCCATCCCACAGCCAATAATAAACTCAGGCATTACTACAGCTTGAAGGTGGCCCTAAAATTTTATGTTAGAAATGTAATCCCCAAATTCATATGTTGATGGCATTTAGAAGTGGGGCTTTGAGGAGGTAGTTAGGATCAGTTAAGGTAATGTGGATGGGAACCCCTCCCCCATGATGGTAGTGGTGTCTTTCTAAGAAGAAGAAAAGTGACCTGAGCTTCCATGCTCTCACCTTCTTGACATGTGATGCCCCCACCATGGTACATCAAGAAGACCCCAACCAGATGCAGCCCCTTAACTTTGGACTTCTGAGCCTCCAGAAATGTAAAAAATAGATTTATATTCTTTATAAATTGCCCAGTCTCCAGTATTCTTTCTATCAACACAAAATGGACTGACAGGCACTCAAACCAATAGCCCAGGAGGCTCTGAATCTTGTCAACAACCACTTGAGTAAACTTGGAAGTGGATCCCCCTCTATTAAAATACTAGAGAAGATCATAGCCTTGGTGACCCCTTCATTGCAGCCGGGACTCCCTGTAAGCCAATACCAGATTTCTGAAATGATGGATGCTTGTTGGTTTAAACTACTGAGTTTTGAGTACTTCATTACAACACCACTGAAGACTAATACAAATGGAGTAGTTGCTCGACACTCATTTCTTTATTCAAGAACATCTATTCAATGTTTTTGTGCCAGTCAAGGAGAGAAGAGGAGAACAATGTGACCATGACATGGGCCCCCACCTGGAGGAAATTAGTCTGGTGAGGGAGATAAATAAACAGATAGTGTACAATATGTATAATGGAGATGAGAAGGCTGCAGAGTAACCACTATCATTTGAGATAGAGCACAGAGTGTGAGCACATTAAATCCCTGGCAAGCAGATTCAATAGGAGCTGATACTTCTAGGAATCAAACCAAGGAGTCTGCATGCAATCGTTTGTGAATTCCCTACATGCAGTTATTAGAGAAAGCCATGAGAGAGAATAAGATTTTTTCAGAGAAAAAGTATAAAGAGAAAACGAAAGACTCAAGACTCATGAAGGGAAAATAAGAGAAGATGTTTGATTAATGTGTTAACTATAACATTGTGATATATTTGCTGAGACAAAGAAAAAGGAAAAAGCCTGATGAAAAAAATTTAAAATTTGTTTAAATCATTTGTGTTGAGATGTTTGGCTACACATATAAGAAGAAAAAGTATTCCCCTATTCCTTTGGTAAGATGGTAAATCACAGTTTCAGCATATTGAATATTAAGGAATTCAATATCTGAAATCAGCAAAATTGGCTACCAAGTTAATACAATACACAGAAACTTGGGGCTTTTTTTAAAAAATAAACTTTATGAACACAGAACTATATAATTTTCCAGGTTAATTTAAAACAAAGTAAAAATTGGAGAAGTTATAAGTTAATCACTTTTTTAAAAAACAATTTCACTAAGATATATGAAAGTGTGCTGAGAAGACACTCAGTAAATATTGGTTGAACTAGGGTGGCGCCTGTGGTTCAGTGAGTAGGGCACCAGCCCCACGCACTGAGAATGGTGGGTTCAAACCCAGCCCCAGCCAAACTGCAACAAAAAAATACCCGGGCTTTGTGCCCACGCCTTAAGTTCCAGCTACTCGAGAGGTTGAGGCAAGAGAATTGCCTAAGCCCAGGAGTCGGAGGTTGCTGTGAGCTGTGTGACACCACAGCACTCTACCAAGGGTGATAAAGTGAGATTCTGTCTCTATAAAAAATAGAAAAAGCTTGGACTTTGAAGTTAAAGGTCCTGACTCTTCTGCTTAATAAATGACTCTGGACAACTACTGTAAGTTTTCTTATTTGAAAAAGAGAGATTTTCAATACTATGCCTTCAAAAGCATAACGTTTTGTGAGCTCATGTTAGGTAAGATATGTGGGAGAAAACTAGAAACATTGAAACCATCATACAATTGTTGTAGCTATTCAAGAAAGGCTGTCACAACATGGTCACTCTTTTTCCGATTATAGCAATTTAGAATCTTTGTATTTAACTGACCAAAAAAAGTGTATTTTGATTTTTAGTCTTGACACATGGCAACAGAATATGAGATACACATTTGGATTTACACATAAACATCAAGAAAACTTATCCAATTTTTTTTATCTGAAATTTATTCCATTTGAAGGATCTGTTACATCTCTGTAGGAAATTAACTTGATCAAAGTCATGAAATAAGGTTTGCTGCATTTACTTCACCTTCTTTCACAAAATGCTTATCCAAATCTGTGTGTGCTACCTTTGCATCACTATGTGAAAAAGAGACCCATTTACTGAAAGAAAATGACCATTTGCTGTGTATATTTTTGGGTCTTGTTTGTACTTGACATTTAAATTAATATAGCCCAATGCGCCTTCCAATTTACTTGCAAGTTTATTGTAGTTGGTTGTAGGCCATTAATCTTCTGTAATAAATAGGAGTGAGAACGTTGCACAGACAATTGGGCTATAGCGTAAAATAAGGTATTCAGTAATGAATCAACATGTCACTTCCCCACCCTTTTCTGTAGGCTTCACTAAAGCAACAGAATTTTCTTTCTCTCATAGAGGTTAGATAGCATATTCCTTTAAAAAAAAATGCCTTTCCCCCAAGAACACACAGAAGCGGACATATTTAAGTACATTAAAAAGACCAACTAGCATGATTTTCTCTAGTAGTACTCAACAGGTTATGACAGGAGGGAAAGGTGGAGTGTGGAAAAGTACATCAAGGAGGAAAAGACTGACCTGAAATGGGCTCAGAATGGTTCCCAGTGAGTTCTTAAGGTACCGTCTTTCCACTTGGCCTCCTTGCTTTTAGGAGAAAAAGAAAAAAAGGCAGACTACTGGAAGAAAATCAGACACACTTACCTCTACACTACATACCCATATTTTTGTCCATTCTTACTCCATTTCCTCTCATCTTGAGGCTGGTTCCTCAAGCTAGGGCTGGACATAGACTCCATTTTCTGGGCCTCAGTAGGCTCGTAAACAAGTTTGGTCAATGTTTTATCTGAGCCACCCCTTCCCGGGAAGTGGAATGTGGAAAACATGACCACATTCCTACACAATGGCAGTTTTAAAATTAACTTCTGCCCACAGGCTTTTGGTGCCAATGACATATATTTTAGACATACACCCCATTTCCCCAAAACCCCCTGCCCGCAGTGAGGGAGGGGATTCGCAACCTGCTCAGGAACCCTTCCCCTACGGCTTTGCTTTCCTCTTACCTATAATAAAATCTATCCTTTTGCCTCCTGAAGGTCTGTGAATTCATTCTTTCATTCCTGAGAGCAAGGACTCAGCAAGGAAATTCTGGTAATACCACAATCTACTTTTTTTTACTACCAATATCCTTGAGTCGTTTATATTTACTGTTCCCACTTCCTATTTGTTTTTTCTGCCCATTATAATGTGGCTTCCATCACGATCAATTATAATCTAATTGATCTTATTTAGATATCATTGTCCTTGAAACCAGACCCAAAGGACTTTTTCAGTTGTATTTTATTTTGTGCCTATAGTATCTGATACCATTCCTCCTCCTAAACATTTTCACTCATGGTTTTAATCAACGTACTATATTTGGTTCCCTTCTATCTCTCAGATAATGCCATGTCTTATTTTTCTTCAAAGTCTTTGTGTTAATTATCTATTACTATGTAACAAATTACCCTAAAACGTAGTGGCAACATTATCTCAAAGTTTTTGTTGATTTGTGGGGGTGTCATTTTGGTCCAGAGCTCATCACACAAAGATCCAATTGTTGAGAGGAGAATTGCTAAGGAAGAAAGGAATTTCTTAATACAACAGATGGCTTGTCAGGAGAAGGAGAGAAGCTGCCTCCAACTGTCTCACTAAAGGAGATCACGGGCTTTTAGAGGAAGGGTCATGTGCCTTTGGGCAGGTCATGGTGTGAATAACCAGGGGGTAGGGAGCATTGGGGGTAGTTTGTAGCAGATGGTGAATCCTGTCAAGAAGTCTGCCCAGGAGCCCTCAAAATCTCAGCTCCTTTATCTTGAGGAAAACCCACCATTTCAGGAAAGTAACTCAGAAGTCAAGTAGTTAGTCAAGGGATAGGATTATATGGGGGTCACCGAAATTTTTTCAATAGGGGGTCAGTTATATCTTAGGGGAAGAGAAACAGGACTCTAGCTTATGGTCTCTCATATCTAAACATGGCTTCAACTGCCCCTATTGAATCAAAAGTCATTTCTAACCCTGATCTCTCTCCCAAAACCTGTATTTGTATTCTCAACTACCTATTCAACATCTTCCTCTAGAATGCCAATTCAACTTGTCCAAAACTAAATTCCTGTTTTTCTCTCCCATTGCACCCAATTTGTCTCTTTATTTTAAATCGTCATCTCCATCAACCAAGTTAGAAAACATGAAATTTTTCTCAGTTACTACTTCTCCTTCTGACTTCTCATATCCTTTGATATAGATTTATCCCTACTGCTTATACCTTCTAAATAACCCTCTGAGAGGTGGAAGCAGCAGCATCCAGAGACAAGATCAGAAATGATAGGGCCAGGTTTATTGAAAGGGAACAGCAACCCGCCTGGGCAGTGCAAAAGTGGTGTCTGTGTCCAGAAGCAATTACAGACCCCTTTTAGATGGGGCTATACAGGGTGAGCAAATTTCACAGCTTGCTCAGAAAGCTTTGGTGAGTTAGAGTACTTTGGCACAAGCTGTAGGGGTGGGCTAAGTCCTGTGTGTTCTTTGTCTGAGGAGTGGAGGAAGAGGAAGAGTGGAAGGGTTCATGTGTGGATCAGTCTCAACACACAATGGGTTTACTTCCTAGTGGCCTGGTAGTGTGAGAAGACTGAAGAAAATTATTAGTAGGAGTTATGGAGTATTAACATAGAGAAATAATAGAGACAAAGAGATAGTTTTAAGAGTATCAGGGCTTGGTAAACACCACACACTTCCTCATGAGGCTTCCAGTGTGTCACGCCAAGTATCAGGCTAGTTTTGTATTTATTTTATACATCAGTGTCACAGCTAAAAACTTCATGAAAGCAAGGCAAACAATCTCATCAAGGTTTTTGTTGTACTTATATTTCTACTAACTAGACTAACTCTATAGTTGATTATATTATATGGAATCAGTCTAAATCGAAACCCTCATAATTGTCTCCCTTTGTTTAGACTTTTTTCCCTATTTTAATAATATTTTAATTTATTAACAATAATTATTAACCTCATAGAATCATTATTAGTAGTAATGTATCAAGATGACTCCTTAGGTCTTCGCACGTGTACCCTTTTCCTGTGGGACCTTATTAGGCCCCCACCACCCTCAATTTACTTTTTTCTTTCCATTATTACTATCTTTGTACAGCCTGTCACCATTCCTCTGTAAGTCTACTGCAGTAGCCTAATAATTGATTTCCCTGTGTCTAGTCTCTCCCCATTCTAATTTACCTTTTGTCAGATTTATCTTGTCTAAAATACAGATGTGAGAACATATATCTCTATAAAAACCTCCAATGGCTCACTAATAACTTCAGTTTAAAGCCCAAGCTCTTTAAAATGATATATAAAGCCCTATAAAATCTGATCCTACTATGATTTTAGCTTTATCTCTTGCCACCGTCTCAAAATACCTTCACCAAATCATTGTAATTCTCTGAAAATGTCATGTACTTTCCCACATTCATTTATTTGCATATGCTATTTCCTCTGCCTGGAATATTCTCCCCTCTACGCTCTGCTAGGCAAACTTCACTTCCAGAGTTCAAACAGCGCCTCTTCTATGAAGCTCTCTGACTTCCCTAGGTGAGAAATCATTTTGTTTACTATGGTTCCACATCATCTCACATATATTGATGGCATGTCAATGTTTTTAAGACTGATATTTCAAATGTTTAATCTTTATGTTCTCACAAGAACATAAACAAAATTTGTCAGACTGTTTTCCACTTTTTAATTTAGAAAATATGGTTGCTAGTGACAAGAGACCTATCTGTCTCTTGCAGAATTTTATTAATGTTTTCTGATTTTGTGTCACCAACTTGCATCACTGAAGAATGCACTGCATCCACTATATAAACACACATTCCACAATAAGCAGCTGAGGCATTGAGAGAGGATACCCGAGAAGGGTGAGGTCTGGGAGAACAGGTCTTCTCAAGGAGAGCACAAGGATACACTTGCAGGGTCCTCGCCATGGTGACTCAGCCCTTAGGAATTTGTAACTTCCTGGAACTTGGAAATTTCCAAGTTCTGTGAAATCCTGTAGTTCTGTGGGAGCTGGACTAGCATCTCCCGCTTGATTCAAACTGGCCAATGAGAGGGCGCCCTGTGAGGTGGAACTTCTTGACTTTCGATAAAAAGGGAAAGATCAAGCTAGACGGGGAGCGCGGCCATTTGGAATTCTTCTATGCCGTAAGCTCCCAGCTGATGAATAAAGCCCTTCCTCTTATAAACGTGGTGTTTGGGTGCTCTTCCTACAACAGCATCATCAAGGAAATTGAAAGAAAAGAAGCCCACAAATGTGTCTGTACCCCTAGATAAAGACATTAATCCCAGAAATATCACCTATTAGTGATGTCCTTTTGTGGAATCTTAGTAGTTGGTGACAAACAGGACATCCTCATTATTACTGGAAAAATCCTCAGATAGATCAAAATGCTCTTAACATCTTGGTTCAGAGGCTTTTATTAAATTCATTTTCAAAAGATAAGATAAATACCAAAACTAAATGTAGTATTACAGTGCAAATGGGGAAAGAATACTCAGCTCTCACCCTAGTTCCCAACCACAATTTTAAAAACACACTTAGGGAGCTCTTTCCAGGTGCCAGGCTGGCATTAGGCACTATTTACACAGTGTGAAACAAAAGAGCCAAGGTCCCTGGCTCCAATGAAGCTTACTTTGTGGAACAAGAGACATCCAAGTAAAAAATAATGACAAAATCACAAAGTAATTACAGGTTATGATTCATCTTTAATTGGAGAAATGTAAGAAATGATGAGATAAATATTACCTGGGGGTTAGGGAAGGAGGTCCTTCAGATACAGTGGACTGGGATAACCATAGAGGAATTGGTAACATGAACTGGGTGAGACCTTTAGCATGAAAATGAGCCAGCCATGTGAGATATGGGGAAGAGTATACTCCCAAAAGACAACAAGGGCAACCATACCAATATCCTAATTACAAAAAAGTCCTCTTAAAAGGCAGGTTATCAGGAGATGGAGATCCATTTACATATACAAGAAAAGAAATATAGGGCAATACAGTTTGAAATATCCACTCCCTTCAGTCTTCCATGTCTTAAACTGGATGCCAAGTACGACTCCTGTTAATTCTGAATGAGAAAGCAGCCACACTTTTAAGCCAACCCAAGTCAAAATTACTAAGCCCCAACAACCGGAAAGGGATGCCTCTCCCTAAACATCCCTACCAGGCTCCTCTTCTTACTTTCCTACCTGAGCAGATTTTCTATATTTGCTTTTTAAACACTGTTCCCCACATTCCTATCCTTTTTTTAGCTCTGTATTATCTCTCTCAAAGTAATCCATCCCCATTGACACCCATATGTTCCAAACATTCTGAGTTTAAAAGTCAAATACCCATATGTCATTGGATTTCTCCACAAAGATATTACACTAGTGTTGTTAAACCCCAAATTCTGGCTTATGTTCCAGATGCACAGCTAAAGCCAATGTGACATAGGTACCTAGAGATAGAGAAAGACTGAGAAAACAGAAGAGCAAAATCTTAAAGATCTTAAAGGATGAAATAGGGAACTTTTATGCAGCTAGCGCAGTGGTTCTCTACCTTCCTAATGCCCTGACCCTTTAATACAGTTAGTTCCTCATGTTGTGGTGACCCCCAACCATGAAGTAGCAATGAAAATAATTTTATGGTTGTGGGTCACCACAACATGAGAACTGTATGAAAGGGTCGTGGCATTAAGAAAGTTGAGAACCACTGAGCTAGAGAATGAGGGAGGAGAAATTTCAGGAAACAGAAGGGAGAAGTCTGTTTTGCTTTAGTCCCAGATAACGCCTTGCGTAACCAGACTACTGGGAGTCAATAGTGTCATAGCTCACTGCTGCCACTGCTTGTCAAGCCAGGACTAGCCAGGTCTCGGCTGGCCTATCTAGGCTCTGGACCCAGACCGCTGAGCTACCCTGCTCAGGAATAATTACCCTTAGGAGCCTGAGAGCTAATCGCTCTAGCCGGAGAGAGAGAATAAGTCTTTGAGAGAAAGAAGTCATCTTGGGTGGCTCCACCTCAGTGGAGGGTTCAAATCTGGCCCCAGCCAAAAACTGAAAAAAAAAAAAAAAAAAAAAAAAAAAGAAGCAGCAGTCTCAATAGAAGAATGAGTCTTAGCAGCCTTTACCAGAGAGACGCCCTACAGGCATTCTGCAGGCAGGAAAAGGAATGAGTCAAAGTGAGCGGGTCTATGATAAAATAGCATGCTCCCCAATTGCCCACGCCTGCTACTACTTATAGAGGTGATCTCGTGGCTACTTGCACCACAGATGTAGAGACTGAGAATCACTGATACTCTCCTAGTAGGAGAGCTGAATCCCTCCCCATGCCCTTTTCACCAAGGTGGTCCATTATCGAGCAACAGCTGTTTCTTAAAACTCTCACTCCCCCTAGCCATAGGCTATGTGGGCCGCTACACAGCAGCTACTGGAAACTTTCTCAAAGGCATTTTTTTTTTTTTTGAGACAGAGTTTCACTGTGGTGCCCTGAGTAGAGTACTGTGGCATCACAGCTCACAGAAACCTCAAAGTCTTAGGCTTAAGCAATTCTCTTGCATCAGCCTCCCAAGTAGCTGGGACTATAAGTGCCTGCCACAACACCCAGCTATTTTTTTGTTGCAGTTATCATTGTTGTTTTAGCTGACCTGGGTCAGGTTTGAACCCGCCACCTTGGGTGTACGTGGCTGGCACCATAACCACTGTGCATGGGCACCGAGCCAGGGCATTCATTCTTTCTGCAAAAGAAAGGCATGATCCTGGAGTTGTTTTCCCCTGCTGCTTGACAAACAACAGTTAATATTTACTGTCAGAATAAGGGGTGCTGGGCAGTTAATATGAATTAAGCAAGGGCCTACTCAAAGTTTACATTTTAGTAATTTTAAAAAATGCTGGAGTTCTAAAATCTCAATCACCCTAAATTCAACAAAGCCAGAGTGGTTACCTAGCTATCTATGCTTCTACACACTCAGTATATCACTACATAACCTACCTAGCACCAGCACTGACCATCTGCCCAAGCTTGACACCTGGAAGTTCTCTTCTACTTTCTGACTTCTTTCCAAGTAGCCCCCATATCCAGTTATCTAATCTTCTGATTTTAGGTTCCTAATAGTTATTGGAATAAACCTATTTAGAAATTAATGAATTGACATTGAAGTCTTTACATTTTTACACTGTGACCCAAATTATATAGTATCAATTAACATTAATTATGCCCTCTTCCTCCTCCTCTTTCTCCTCCTCTTGTTCTTCCTCTTTTGGTAAAATACTAGCAAAAAATCCTAGCTATTACTTTTTTAAGAACAAGTATGAGATTGCAGGGCATGGTGGCTCACACCTGTAATCCTAGCACTCTGGGAAGCCAAGACGGGTGGATAGCCTGAGACCAGCCTGAGCAAGAGTGAGACCTTGTTTCTAAAAATAGCCAGGCATTATGGCCAGTACCTGTAGTCCTAGCTAGATAGGAGGCTGAGGCAAGGGATTTGCTTGAACCCAAGAGTCTGAGGTTACTGTGAACTACTGATAGAACAGCACACTATCCAGGGAACAGAGTGAGGCTCTGTCTGCAATTAAAATAATAAATAAATAAATAAATCTAGCTGGGCATTGTGGCAGGTGCCTATAGCCCCTAGTCAGGAGGTTGAGACAAAGAAATGGCTTGAGCACAAGTTTAAGGTTGCTGTTAACTATGACACCACAGCACTCTACCCAGGGCAACATAAAGAAAAGAAAAAGAAAAAGTATGACAGAAGAAAGCTGAAAATTGAAAATAAATAACATGACTTCTCTGTAAATTATTCAATTTAGTAATCATCCTAGGTCAGTGTTTTTCAACCTTTTTTTGTCTCATGGAACACTTGAACCTATAATTCAACTTCTACAGCACACTCAAATTACATTGATCAAGAAAAAGAGTAGACTTGGCACCTATATCACAGAAGTTACAGTGCCATCCATATACACTAAGGCTGGTGGGTATGAACTCGATCCAGGCCTGCTAAACAATGACAACTGCAACAAAAAATAGCCGGGTATTGTGGTGGGCACCTGTAGTCCCAGCTACTTGGGAGGTTGAGGCAAGAGAACTGCTTAAGCCCTGGAGTTGGAGGTTTCTGTGAGCTGTGATGCCACAGCACTCTATCCTGGGTGACAGCTTGAGGCTCTGTCTCCAAAAAAAAAAAAAAAAAGAAAAGAAAACAATTTAATTAATGATCTTTAAAATTTTTCACAGCACTCCTAAGATCCTCTCACAGTACATGCCATAGCACACCGGTTAAAAATCACTGTCCTACACCAACTTACTAAACTTTTCCAAATATGAGCATAATTTGAGAACCACTGTTAACATCTGTTTCTTAAGCACCTGTTACATTTAAGATGCATTTAATATGCACCATTATAAGAAAATGAAGAATAAAATATAATCATGACAGTTTATAAACTTTCAAAGGAGAAATTCCTTATAGGGTCTAGATTTTGTCTTTTAAGACTGTATAAATATACAAAAAAATGTTTAGACTTCTTATAGGGAAAAATGACACTACTGTAACTATAATGTTATAATCACCTCTATAAAATAAAATGACTATAGCATAACTATCAACATAAAATAAAAACCTGTAGGTTTGTACATGAGACTTCTTCAGTCAAGTAAAAACATAGGGTGACAACTACACTCAAAAGTTTATTGCAGGACAATTCACGAGTGCAAAGATGTAGAATCAATTTATGAGTAGATTAACAAAATGTGGTATATGTATACTGTGGAGTATCACTTAGCCATAAAAAAAGATGACTTAATACCTTTTCAACAATTTGAATGGAACTGGAAACTATTATCCTAAGTGAAGTGTCCCAAGAATGGAAAAAAAAAAATCACATGTATTTGGTATTAAACTGGAAGTAACTGATGAGCACATTTGCATAGAGGAGTGTAAACCTCAGTGGAAATCGTGCAGAGGGAAGTGGGGAGAAGGGGAGAGGTAAAAACTTATCTAATGCATATAATGAACACTCTTTGGGTGATGGACACATTTATAGCTGTGACTCAAGCTTTACAAAAGTGATCCATGTAACCAAAAACATTTTTATCTCCCTAATACTTTGACATTTAAAAAAAAGAAAATGAAAAAGGGTGACACTATCAAAATTGGAGCAAGGAAAACAAGTTAACAGGAACATAAATAGTCCAAGCAAAAAAATGGTGTCTCTGAAATAAAGTAGTAAGAAGATAATCTGAAAGATACTTAAGAGGTAGAATCACTAGGATTTAACAGAATTAGGAAGTTAAAAAAGGAATCAAAGATGACTCTGAATTTCTAATAATGATTCTTAGATGTAGATAGTTTTGTTTGGGATATATAGAACTATGAAAAGTTCTAAAGCACAAGAGAGTAATGTGTAAAGTGAGGGAATTGGGAATAGGAAAAGTTGGCCTAAATGAGAGGTAAAAACTAACAAGATAAAAAGCAGAGGTTATTAGGCTGAAGATGCATGGAACCCCTGTATTGAATACAAAAAGACATGTGAAACACTTAGAAAACTATTACTAGAGAAATTACATGGCTGATTGAAACCATAGAAATGATTTTAGCTTCAATGAAGCAAAAAATATTTGGAAATTGTATATCTTGATTTCTTGACAAATGCCATAATAACTATTATCATAAGGGAACCAAGAAATACTTCAAATAGAATTTACCCATTTAAGTCACCTACTTGAAAAAATTTTGTCAGCGTAGGATGAAGTGAAAGTTTATAGGATTGACATTCAAACTGACAAGGTAAAAGAGATTTTACGTGCTCTACTGAAACATTGTCAATTTTTTATAACAGTGTATTTTTTTTTTTTTTTTTTGAGATAGAGTCTCACTATGGCGCCTTGGGTAGAGTGACATGCTGTCACAGCTCACAGTAACCTCCAACTCTTGAGCTCCAGCAATTCTCTTGCTTCAACCTCCCAAGTAGCTGCGATTACAGGCACCCGCCACAATACCCAGCTATTTTTTGGTTGTAGTTGTCATTGTTATTTGGCAGATCAGGCCTGGATTTGAACCTGCCAGCTCTAGTGTACGTGCCTGGCACCCTAGTCACTGAGTTACAGGCCCCGAGACTATAATAGTGTATTTTGGAGGGAACAAAGTGTCTTAAGGAAGACTGCCCACATGTCGTAAGAATTATTAAATGTTTAATACTTAAATAAAAATACTTTCTAATATGTACTGCCTCAACGCATGAAATGGATCAGGAATTTATATAGCCAGTCAAATTAGTCTATTTATGACAAGAATTTATTTAGACAAACTAGTAGTCTTGCCTCTGCCCACTACCCAATAGCCTAGTGTCGTCCTTTATCTGTCAGTTTATATTAGTTTGCTAGGCCTGCCATTTACAGCTAAGTACCACAGATCGGGTGGCTTAAACAACAAAACTTATTTTCTCATAATTCTGGAGGCTAGAAGTCCAAGATCAAGGTGTCAGCAGGGATGGTCTCTTCTGAGGTTTCTCTCCGCTGCCTTCTAGCCATGTCTTTTTCCTCTGTGTACACACATCTTTAGGGTCTCTTTGTGTGTCCAAATTCCCTCTTCTTTTTTTATTAAATCACAGCTGTGTACACTAATGCAATCATGGGGTACAATGTGCTGATTTCATATACAATCTGAAGTATTTTCATCAAACTATTTAACACAGCCTTCATGGCATTTTCTTAGTTATTATATGAAGACATTTGTATTCTGCATTTAGTAAGTTTCACCTGTACCCTTCTAAGATGCACCATAGGTGTGGCCCCACCAATCCGCTCCCTCCACCCAGCCTCCCCTCTCCCCTCCCCTCCCTTGCTCCTTTCCCCATATTCTTGTGCTATGGTTATAGCCTTCATATGAAAGTTATAAATTAGCTTCATAGTAGAGCTCAGTACATTGGATACTTTTTCTGCCATTCTTGAGATACTTTGCTAAGAAGAATATGTTCCAGCTCCATCCATGTAAACATGAAAGAGGTAAAGTCTCCATCTTTCTTTAAGGCTGCATAATACTCCATGGTATACATGTACCACAATTTATTAATCCATTCGTGGGTCCATGGGCACTTGGGTTTCTTCCATGACTTAGCAGTTATGAATTGGGCTGCAATAAACATTCTGGTACAGATGTCTTTGATATAATGTGATTTTTGGTCTTCTGGATATATACCTAGTAAAGGAATTACATGGAAGAACTACAATTAGCAATCAACCATAACTAAGTTTCAGATGAAACTCCTTAACTTATACATAGTAACTATAGCAAGTGAGATTCTAGTGAGAAATCAAGGTATCTCTGTGGGAGTAAGATAGCCTATGGCTCATTCAGTGCAGGAAAAAGATGAGTTAAGTTAATTCTATAACTAGATATTGAGCACCTATAATGTGCCAGCCACTAAGTTCTATAAGCGAATTAGGAAAACATGAACACTGGCTTCATGTAGCTTAATGGGTCATGGCCAAAGCTGTCACAAATTACAGAATTATACTTTCTGACACAGTGTTAATAAAGAAAAATAAGTACAGTATAACAGTAAGTGGGGTTTAGGCAACACACCTCTAAACATGGTGATGAGGGAAGGCCAGTTTGAAGAGACATCGTTAAGCTAAGTCTCAAAGGATGAGACATTAACTAGTACATGATATCTCTCAGGTGACACATGGAGTCTTATTCTCATGACCCAAAAGGTAGAAAGAATGGGTCTTGTCATCAAGAATTTCCATCTACTATGGATGAATAAAGGAGAAAAATATATGTGAGAATTTCTTATGTAATGTGATCATAACCTGCTGTTGGTTGCTCTATTGAAACAAGTGGGTCAAATCAGAAAAATCATTTATAACATTCTATATGAACCCCCAATCTTGTGCTTTAACGTAAAGCATGTGAACACAAAAATTATTTTATCTTTTGACTGGTGCAAAATATTTTTCTTTTATTAAAGATCAGGGAATTTAAACATGACCTCATCTCTCATATACACATTATACTCATAAGTTGTTACTTACAATTTCTAGTTGAGATTTTTAAAAATTGAGTAAGGTTATAAAGCTCACCCAGAGAAATGTAAGTGTAGAATTCCTCAACATTGTTATTTTCCAAGAGTTTACATTTTTTATCTCACTTTATATCACATATGTATTTTGGGTACTTATCATAAATTTCATAGAATAAACAATGTTTATAAGCATATTTTAATAGCTTTTGTAATATTTGCTAAAGTGAATTAACTATAATGTCTGTAAGATTGTCATATGCTTTAAAAAAAAAACCACCTACATCTAATTTGTGTTAAGCTTCAAGTGAACATGTCAAAGCAAAAACCTCTTGTCATACTGGAGATTCACCTGCACTCCACCTACATGAACAGGAAGGTACAACTTCATCTATTGAACAAACTCAGTGGGGACTGGATGAAAGCCTTTCTCTTCTCTTTTAACATGATAGGAAAAATTCTAAAATGAAGATAAAATGACCAAACACAGAAGAAATGGAGTGAATTTGCTATGATGCATAGCATATTACTCTGTATTAACTATTAACAATTAGGTTAAGTAGCCAGATGTACAATTGACTAGAAGAGAAAGGATGAGAATAGGTATTAGAAAACAAGTATTAAAAAAAATAAGACGTTAACTGATGACTCCAACTGAACCTCAGAATCAAAGCATTTTATAATAGAGATAATCTTATTTGACAATGTGAATGTTACTTTCTTTGCATTATTATTATTATTGCTTAATATTTTGATGCAGCAATCATCTGCTTTCTTTTCTGAATGTATTTATCTTAGTTCATTCCTTATGAGATTTTTGTTTCTAGTCCTTATCTTAAACATTGTTATTGTTATTAAATTTTAAGCCTTTTTTTATTTATTGTTGGGGATTCATTAAATTTTAAGCCTTTTTTAATTTTGTGAAGGCAAACAGTGGAAACCCAATAAACACAAGCACATGTAAAAAAAAATAATAAAAACAAGTCATTAACAATGAAAAAAAGAAAACTAGTATAGTAAGTCATTGGAGATAATGAAGAATTTTAAACTGCTAGCTTTTAGAAAATTTTTGACCGTATATGATATCTCAAATTTGGATTAGTCCTCGTTTTAACTACTCCCTTGCTTTAGCTACTCATTAACAACCCCACTATTAATTGGAAAAGTAGTCTGAACTCTAGAACATAATATACAGTTACACATATAATTACATTAGAAATTTCTATTACCCACATTTATACAATAAATATAGGTAAGAAATATAAATTTAAGAAATTCATATCAGAGTTGGAGTCTAAAAAATTAACATAGAAATAGAAGTCTATAGTTAAAATTTTGGAAAACTGAACCTCCACTAATTTTTTAGGCTGTTATTTTATATCCATTGTGTCCTGCCATTTTGGAAATATCTTACCAAATAGATTTGATAAAGGTATAATCACCTCCACTTGGAAGGGTAAATGTTTCATTGTAGTTGTTATTTGTATTTCTGTGGGTTTTTGAAATTATTACTAATCCCTATGTTTGACCCAGTGTTTTTTCTTTTTTTCTTTTTTTTTTTTTTGCCTTAGAATAAACTAATTTTGCAATGTGGAGTTCAATTTATTTTCTAAATAGGCCCAATTGATATTGAAAGGATTGGTAACTCCTCTGTTTAAAGGGGAATGTACATATGTGATCATAGTTGTTGTCGTTTTTCATTTTCTTTGGTTTTATCTTAACACAACCCTTTCATTTCAAGCATCTTTCATATGACTTATAAATTATTTTCCTTGTTTTGAACCATCACCCACTGGTATCTCTCAAGCATTTTTCCAAAAATGTTTTCCTTAGCTTCACTTTCGCATCTTGTCTTAGCCAAAAGGAGTTTGGCTTTTTCAACAAAATGATTGGGGCTGGTAGCATTCTGGCAGTTAGAATGTTTGGGGTAAGTCCTGATCGTGGAAAGTATTTCTTTCCGATAAGCATTGTGCAAGTTCGTACAGTATCATTCATCATGGAATTGGTTCTCAATGGGTAGTTTATGAATATTATAAACTTTTGGAAAGATCTATTTAGTTTCAGAGCATTTTTCTTTTATTGTTTGAAAGATAATGGTAAAAAGAGGAAAGAATTATTGGATAATGTGGATCCAAGCACATTTTCTCTTCGGAGAGTGAGAATGAAAAACTGAAGGACTTGCACAATTTGGCATTTTTCTTGTGTTACTGTGGTTGTCTACATTCCACAAACAAAATGTTTCCTTTCACTTTAGAATGTAGGTAAAGTTGGTGTAGAGGAGAAAGACATAAAGGCATGAATGTTACATAAGTAGACAATTTATAAAATGATTTTATTATATTCCTATTACACCGTACATCGTCAGAAATGAAATCCTTTATCTTCATTGGCATCATAACAATAAATAATGCCAAAGAATAATAACCAGTATAATTAGTGATTCAGAATTGCAAAGGAACAATAAATTTAATTTTATTCCTACAAGCTATGGGCATGACAAACCATTGTCAATGGCTTGAGTGAGTTCCTTGACCACTTTTTCCCTCAAATTGCTCTTTGGTAAAATGGAGAAAACAATTTCACATAGGTCATAGGGTATTTTTGGCTTTTATGTTGTTGGTAAAACAAATATAAAGAATTAGAAGAGTACCCAGAACACACTTCATACTTCTTAAGTGCTGTTATTATTACAATTACAATTAGCCAGTGAGTTATAATGAACATTGACTCCCTGGACACTGCTTTATGATTGTTTTTATGGTGGTTTAATAATTATCCAAGAAATAAGCTCAATAAACTATACATGTGTTATGCAGAATATTCAGGATACAAGTGAGTAACTCAGCTCCCTGTTTTATCTTTCGCTGTTCATAGAGGAACACCTGATATTTATTGGCCAATTTAACAATCATGAGATGGGAGAAATATTCCACATGAGAGGATTCTAAGCCATGGGATTGCGCATTTTATATGAGTGGGATAGGAAAGGATGTGTGGTAGTTACCCTTGTGGTATATAGTGAATTTTTTGTGGCATTTCAGGAACACCTTTTATCCTTCATTCTCAGAGCATATTAGGAATTTCTCGCTCAACTAAAGTTACATATTTCCATGATCATCTATTTCCTGTTGCTTCATTGAACCTTACCATTTTCTACCACAAAAACCAAAAGAGGTGACTCACTTCTCTTTTGAACACTTCCCAGGAGGGGCAAGTCACCTGTGTGTGCTCTCTGAATAGCTGCAGAAAAGCTGTCAAAGATTAGGTAAATTGATTCCAAAGATTCTAAGGGCCTCCTTTGGCAGTGGCCACATCCCTTTTTAGAACTATCCTGATATACTGAGGCAAAAATTGTGCTTGATTATGAGAATTTGTTAGAAAGGCAGAGTACCTGAAATGAAAAAATGTCATACCTGGATATTTTATTGCCTGCTTATTTCCTTGGGCATTTAGGGACTATTTATAGCAGTAGTCCCCAATGTTTTTAGACCAGTTTTGAGAATGGGACAGAAGGCAGAGCTCAGGCAAGCAGTGGAGAGTGGCTAGAAATACAGGTGACATTTCATTCACCTGCCCTCAGCTCACCTTCTGCTGTGTGGCCCACATCCTCACAGGCCACAGATTGGTACCAGTCTGGGGCCTGTGGGATTGGGGACTACAGATTTATAGGACCTAAAGCTTGGGAAATAGTCAATATATTTTCAGAAATGTTTCTGTAACCTGTGTCTTTCCTCTCAACTTTTAGTAGTTGCCTTATCTCCAATTTAGATGTTAGAAGTTGACAGGTATTGTCACTTTCACCCAAATTGCCGGAAAATCTACATAAACACAGAATGTTAAAAACCTATTAGGGAGTAGAGAAAGCAAGGCAACATAAATAAACTGAAATCCAGAAAGTGTCAAACCTTTCAAAAGAAAGAAAACTCAAGAAGGTCTCTTTTAACTGACAATGGTAAGAGAAGAAAGAATCCTCCAAAAATGATGGTGAGAAGAAACCGGCCTAACTCGACATTTCTGAAGATTGCGTGTGGGCTGGAGCGATGGTTTAAATTCCACTGGACAAAACTGAACCACTGCCAATTCTTTCTGATTTTTATGGAGTAGGGTGAGTAAACAAAATTCAGAGAATCTCCCGGAGATGCCAGCATGTCAGCAAAGCAACTTTAGAGGAGTGAGCGAGCTGGGAGACCCACACTAACCACGCAGACCCCTGGAGAAGGGGTGGGATAACTGAGTGAAATCCATCTGAGACAATCTCTGCTTTCAGAGAGCAGGGAAAGGTTTTGACTGACTTCCAAAGGGCAAGGGAAGAGCAGAAGAGTGAAGGTAAATTTCCTAAGACCAGAGACAGGACTGGAGAGTGAAGAGAATTCCTTAGCACCACAAAAATGTGCTGCAGGGTGTAAAGCAGGAGAGATTGCTCACAGTTTCAGAAGATGCTCAGCATGAGGAACAAGACCCTGGTGAAGACAAAGTCCCAGTAATGCCCTCCAAATGCCTGAAGCTATGGTGAATTAAATTCAACTAAATCTGCAGCTATCAGCCACTATTTCCATCACACTGAGACCCACCGACTCATCTTTCACTTAGAGGCCTGACAAAAGGGGCAGCCTCCTTTATGAAGATGTAGGGTTTACTTCAGTCTCTTTTGTATTTTTAACAGCTTTATAGAGATTTAATTTTTATACTACACAAGTTACCCAGTTAAAGTGTACAATTCAATGTTTTATGGCATGTCCACAGAACTGTATGACCACAATCAATTTGGGAAAGTTTTCATCACCCTAAAAAGAAACTCAGGGGGCCAGGTGTGGTGGCTCACACCTGTAATCCTAGTACCCTAGGAAGCTAAGGCAGGAGGATCACTTGAAGTCAGAAGTTCAAGACCAGCCTGAGCAAAAGGGAAAAATATCAGAAACAGAAAAAATTAATTAGGCATTATGGCACACGCCCATAGTCCCAGCTACTTAGTACTCAGGAGTCTGAGACAAGAGGAGGTTTGAACCCGGGAATTTGAGGTTGCTATGAGCTAGCCTGATGCCTAACTATTGAGGTAATCATGATACCAAGGCACTCCAGCCTAGGCAACAAAGTTAGACTCTGTCTCAAAAAATATTGATATTTTTTTCACCATCATCATTGTACAGTTTAGTAGTGTTAAACATATTCACACTGTAATGACAGATTTCCAGAACTTTTCATCTTACAAAACTGTTATTCTACACCCATTAAATAACTCTCTTTCTTCCACTCTCCCCAGCTCTTGTTTTTTTTTAATTTTATGATGAACCTTTAATTAATCTTTAAATATTTTTTTCTTTCATTTTTTTAAATTAAATCATAGCTGTGTACATTAGTGCAATCAAAGGGTACAATGCGCTCCTTTCATATACAATCTGAAATATTTTCTTTTTTTTTTTAACATGTATTTTATTATTCTTCATTACATTATTCCCCCCACTCCCTACTGGTAAGATAACATTTATTTACAGAAAAGAATACAGAAAACACTAAACACTAAAGCTCCTGGTAGAGTGAGAGAATTCTAGTGGGGAGAGAGAAGCTCTCTCCGTTTCTCTCCCAATCTTTCCCCATCTCCTCCTTTAGGCCTTTAGTCTCAGGGTATATATAGGTATATGGGTTCCTTAGCCAGGAAACGAATGAATACAGTCCCTTCCACCAGGGGCAAGGTGAATGAATGTATCAATGAATGGACACAGTCCATTCATGGAATTGAGGCCTAGGAAATTCACAAGAAATTGACCTAGGCATAGGAGATGGGGGTTCCCCATTTAGTCTTAAGTGTGAAGTGAAGGAGACACCAAGGCACAGGTGTCTCCTCAGCAGTTGTCCAGCCTTTTTGGCAATCCTCCCTATACTTTTTGAGATGCAGCATTGCTGTGCAATTTCACCTCCATCTGCAGATGGAGAAACAGCAGCTCAGCAAAGTAGGGATTTGTCCACGTTGACATGGCCAGTAGAACACGGTTGGAGGGCTTTGGCCTTCCTCGGTACTTTCCTCTTTGTCTCTAAATCCAGCAGCTCAAACTCAAAGGCTGTCAGGGCCCAGGCAGGTGACATGTATTATATAAATGGGGCCCAGGGTGGGAAGAGAAGACCCTGTCGGAGGATGCTGCTTCTCAGCTCCAGCCCCTGGACGCTGTATGGAATTGCAGGGCCAGTATTTGAAAGAGAAGTTGGAAATGTGCATTTTTGAATGAAATCTGATTTTTAAATATTAGTAGCTAATTCCGAAAAAAAGTTATACCTAAGTCAAAAGTCTGGTGACCACGGGCTCGAACCTCTGCCCTACATCATCTGCTCACTTGTCCCTGAGTGGTTTTCCTCTGGGTTCAGACCTAGCGGGGAACTTCCACTAATTGACTTGCCTGTTAAGGGAAAGAACAGAGCTAAGTTTGGGGAAAGGGAAGAGGAAACAGTTTGAGGAGCTTCTGGTCCATTAACTGTCCTGGCCAGCACTATGTAAATAGATCTGCGGCCTGCATTCCCAGGGCACATACTTTCCATTTGCCTCTTTGGTCACCTTGCATTCTGGGGCTCTTTGGCAGTTTATCGACTCGCTTCCTTTTCCGAAGATTGAAATGACGACTGCTTGAAAATATTTTCTTCGGTTGGGTTTTTCCTTGGTGACTTCACTCAGAGACAGATGTGTCCTAATAATAGCACTGAAAATTAAGGGGAATAAATCAGCCAACTGGTTCGGTTCCCGAGAAGTGATGGTACAGTTCCTAAATGCGAGCTCTCCCCAGGAGCTGTGGAGAGGCCGAGCCTGCAAGTGAGCTGTGGTCGCCGTGAGATCCTGGAGCCCTCTCCTCTGGGGGCACAGTCCCTAGAGCTGTCTCAGTTCACCCAAGCCAGCTGTCAGGCCCATCCAGACTCACAGCTAAGAATCCTCTCTCTGACTTCCCTCAGGACATGCACACTGCCCAGCACACGACAGGTGGCCATCATAAAGGAGGTTTGCTTTCTTGACAGATGGTCAAAGGTGTACCCTGTCTTTATGAGCAGACCATTCCTCCAAGTGTCTCTCTAGTTCCTGTGGTTCTGGACCACTGCCTGGAAGCCCCCTCTGGAGTCTTAATCAAACCCATTCCTCAAGCTCCACCATTCCATAATAATTCTTCAGATAACCCATTCATACCCCTTTCCCCTAACTCAGTAGGGAAGAGATAAAATAAGTTGAAGAGAATCAGGGGCCTTCTTTAAGCTTCTTCTGTAAGAAGGTGACCTATGCGGGGGCCAAGCTTTAAGATCCTTTTTTTTTTTTTTTTTTTTTTTTTGAGACAGAGCCTCAAGCTGTCACCCTGGGTAGAGTGCTGTGGCATCACAGCTCACAGCAACCTCCAATTCCTGGGTTCAAGCGAGTCTCCTGTCTCCCCCTCCCAAGTAGCTGGGACTACAGGCGCCCGCCACAATGCCTGGCCATTTTTTGGTTGCAGCCGTCATTGTTGTTTGGCGGGCCCGGGCTGGATTCGAACCCGCCAGCTCAGGTGTATGTGGCTGGCGCCTCAGCCCGTTGAGCCACAGCTGAGCCAGGATCCTTTAGATAGAAAACCTGGATGGCATATAGAGAAGTTGATACCATCTTTGCTGGAATTGAAGGAGAAGGCAGGTTGGACCTGGGGTGGAACTTAGTAGATCCCCACCTCAGTTTTGTCAAAACCCAGCCTGTCTTTAATTACCCCAAGAGCTGTTATAAAATATAGGCTCGGTGCCTGTGGCTTAAGCGGCTAAGGCACCAGCCACATACATATGATCTGGCAGGGTTGAATCCAGCCCGGGGCCCGCCAAACAACAATGATGGCTGCAGCCAAAAACTAGCCGGGTGCTGTGGTGGGCGCCTGTAGTCCCAGTTACGTGGGAGGCGGAGGCAGGAGACTCGCTTGAGCCCAGGAGTTGGAGGTTGCTGTGAGCTGTGATGCTACGGCACTCTACCCAGGGTGACAGCTTGAGGCTCTGTCTCAAAAAGAACAAATAAAAAACCAGCGCCTGTGGCTCAAGGAGTAGGGCGCCAGCCCCATATACCTGAGGTGGCGGGTTCAAACACGGCTCTGGCCAAAAACTGTAAAAAAAAAAAAAAAAAACAACTCAGTATAAAATAAATGTGAAATCATCATAGCCTAAAGCAAAAAAGTGAAGGGAACAACATGGTGAAGTCATGGGGTGTCCCTGGTCCCACTGGGTGGGAGAAGTGGCTGCTGTTGGGCATGCAGACTGCCGGCTGGACCCCCAATCTGCCCCAGATTGGGACACAAGCCTGGGGGAGCCCCTTTGTTCCTGTTTGCTCCGGGTAATAGGAGGCAAGTTGCTGCCTGTTTCTCGGCAGCCCTGGGAGCTTCGTGCTGCACAGGGAAAGTGCTAAGTAAGCACCCACTGCCACTAGCAGGGCCCCAGTTGACAGATTCCTGGGGAAGAGTGATGAGTCAATCTGTTTATGAAAATCACACACGTGCGGTCACACATACCATCAAGATGACCCAGGGGACAGCCACGTTCTCAGAGCTGATGAGTCTTGCTCATACTTGGGGATTCACTGGTGTGCCTTTTTGGCAACCCGTTTCCTGTGCTTCCAGTGCTTCCAGTGGTCTACATGTGAGCGGATGAATGACAGCTGGACTGAGACAGGGCCTCTGCCCTGAGCAGCTTCGGTCAGGAGAGGGAGGCCGGGTGACTCATAGCAGAATTCAGAGCTGTGCATGGCTCTCTGCTGCAGAAGCTTCTTTTCAGAAAGCAGCTTGGGGTTTCTGGTTCTCTCTGCAAGCCTACATTCCTGTTTGCTAAGTGCCATTCAGCCGCAGGCAAATCAGTGTAATCTGTCAGAAATATGAATTGTACCAACATGTCTTGCTTGGAAATATTTTCTAAATATAGCTAAATATTTGATGCTGCTTTAAGCTCTCATGTGGTATGCAAGTCCTTCCTGAAAAGTTTCCTTGTTAGAAATTCCTTAAGTGGGAGTTCCCAAAAATATGACTTTGGAGTGAGTCCAGAATGACCCCCTTAACCGAATCCCTTGCAAGCTCTTTCTGCATGTCTAGAAGCTTCTTTAAAAGGCAGTACTTAGTCCATGAATGTTCTTGGTCTAGAGGGGTAAACTTTGAGCAAGCTGAAGGTTGAGGAAATCTTGTCCCATCTACTTTGTCCAGTAGCATCCTTAGGTTTTAATTTATAAGTAGAAGACTTTTTCCATCTCAGGGAATCTCTGAGAAAGTACAAGGGGGTATTAAAGAGCAGCTCACCCAGAAGTTTGTGCAAAAGGTCAGCAGGGCTGTGCCTGTGAGAACTGGAGGAAGAGAAGATGACATTGTAGATTCTTCAACATTCTGCAGAAAACTTCCTTTCAGATTCCTGGCTTTTTAAATGACATCTTCCAGCATGGAATGAAGAATCTGTTTCTACATGTGGCCTCTCAGCAGAGCTGCCTGTGTCTGGTTGCCTGGCTGAGCCCCAGGGAGCAAGCAGAGTTACTTATTTCAGACCCCAGGTCCCTGGGGGAGCCTTGGGCAAGGGGTGCTCTGCAGGAAACACAAGAGCTGCTGGTGCCTCCTCTGCCAAACCTCCTGCTGTCTGTTCACTCCTTCTCACTCCTGGCTTAAAAGTAACTCCTAGACATTTTGGAGTTCTGGAAAGAAGCTATTTGGGCAAACCTCAAGTTTCTGGCAGAGAATAAGACTGTTAGTTGGGGACTTACTTCCTTCTGGCTGCGGCCTTTACTCTCATGGAAAGGCGAGGTTCAAGGCTAGGATTGGGCATAAGGGGAGAAGGTGGTCAGACCCTGCTGCTAACGTCTGGGGGAGCCAGTGCAGACCTGCCTCCCATGTGATTCATCCTGTTCACAGCTTTTGCCCCTGGGAGCAAGTACATATGGTATGTATGAAATACGCATCCACCTTCATTGGGTGTTCCTGTCTATACAGCAGGCACTGCACCCAGAGAATTTAAAAACAACCCTGCAGGATAGGTGGTATTCTCATTTTCCAGATAAGGAAAAAAACTGAGGCTCAGGCAGGTTTAGCACCTGGTCTAACACCAGTAGCTAGGAATGACAGGATCGAAACCTGAGTTTATCTCTGTAAAGCTACATTTTGCCATTGATAAGAAAAGGAGCAGCCTTGAAGAGTGAGGAAGAGCTTGGGCCCTGGAGCTAGTCTGCCTGAGTAAACATCTATAGAACCTTGGGCAAGTTGTCTCATCTCTCTGGCTCAGTGTTCCCATCTGTGAAATGGGAACAGCTCTGGGATAAGATATTCTTAACATACACAATACATAACAAATGCCTACTCTAGTAAGCACTGGATACATATTACCATTACTAGAATAGCTAACATGCAATGGGCTTCAGTCCCCTCCTGCCCAGCCTTACATCTCCAAGGGCTGAGAAAGAAGGAGTGAGCACCTTTAGCCCCACAGGCCAGGGAAGCTGTGCCCGAGGAGGTATGTTGGGGTATAGGTGGGGCAGATGTCCTCGCTGGTCCCTCTGAGAGATTGGCCCGGGAGGGACCCTGGGACATTCAGCATTCAGAGAACCTCCATGGTAATTGCTGACCAGTGAGGGCCCTCAGTAAATTTCCACCCTCTGGAACTCAGCCTTGTTTTTTTGCATTTACCAAAGTAAAAATAAAGTCCCTAGGGAGGAGTGGACGAGCCGAAGGGAGGGAGGGGACCTGATGCATGTTGCAGGGGTGGCCCTCACTGGCTGGCCAGAGCCTGGCGCCCTTTCCCAGAGGAAAAGCTGAGCCCTGCTGTCCTGGGAGCTTTATCCAGTAGGAAGTCAGCCTGAAGAAATGCTACCCACCCCCAGCCTGCTCTTCCCCAGCCTTCAGCCACTCCCTGTTTCCTCCTATTGTTGGTCCCCTCCTGGCCTCTGGGCCCAGCAGCCTTTGAGGCCCTGAGAGGCCCCTGGTGTAAGAGCTGGGCTAGGCCCCTGTGTTCACCAAAACATTTCCTATGCCTCTGTGCTTCCTCTCTCGCCTCTCTCCCCAAGCCCTTCATTATTTTTAGTTCTTCAGAGGATGGAATCCAGGAGCAGGAGAATTGCTTGAGTCCAGGAGTTGGAGGTTGCTGTGAGCTGTGATGCTACGGCACTCTACCCTTTAAGGAGGGAAGGAAGAGCCAAGTTAGTGACCTTCCAACCAGAGATGAAGCATTTGCTGGGCCCTGCCGGGTGGGGAGGGTCAGGAACATTTCCATTTTGGGTGAAAGATACCTCGATTCTTGGGTAACCAAAAAAAGACTGGTTTGGCAAGATTATAGGCCCCTTTGATGCCAACTCCTGTAAAGTTCAGATGAGGGTAGGAGTGTGGCCCCAAAACAAAGAGTGGCTAGTGGAATAGCAGTCTTCACTGGTGTCCCCAGAACCCTCTCCCCAGTGCTTGCCAGCAACGGCACCACAGATGCAGGGATGATCAGCCTGAGTGGAAAGCGGCCCTCCAAACTCTCACCTGTCATGTAAAAAGAACCTGGGGCCGGCCAGGCTGCCCACTGTGCCGCAGCAGTGGGGGTGTGGAGTGAACCCTGGCAGACAAGACAGGATGTTCCCCCAAGTATCAAGCATGCACAACCATCCCCACCTGCTATCTGGAGATGTCTCAGGAAGAATCCAGGTGTGAGCCGATGATCATCAAGCAGCCTGAATCTTGGTTTCAGTGTGTTTTCCTTCTAGGCTTGAGTGCCTGTTACTGTGTCCTGGGCCTTGTCAGCCAGATGCTGGAAGTGTTGCAGCTGTCCATCTGAAGCAGACAGAGTTTTAGGACTGATTCCAGCTCTCCAGGAACCCTCCTGCCTCTAGGAGACACTGTATAGCACAGAAGCACAGAGCACCAGGCAGATCCAGCTGCAGAAAGGATTCCAGGAATGGTGTGGGGCTGGAGTGGTCCGAGAGGCTTCAGGGAGAAGATAGTGCCAGCTTCCAAATCTCAAAGGGATCAGATGGAGGAAGAGGAAGGATATGGATATGCAGAACAGAGGAGTGAAGAGAGAGCTTTTGGGCAGAGCACCTACAGAGTGGAAGAGGTGGGACAGGTGTGGGGCAAGCTGGCCTACCCTGCTGGACCAGAGGGGGTATGCAAGAGAGTGAGTATAGGGAAGAGTCTTGAGCTGCCCCATGTCCCCCAAAAGGCCCTTCTCCTTCCTGGGGCACCTGGGGCTGCCCTTGCAGCCCTGTACTCACCAGTTGGGCCCCATAGCCTCCCCTGACCTGGCTTCTGGATGCTGGTGGAATAAGAGAGTGGCCATGCAGGAGGTCACCAGCTGCCCATCTGGGTACTGCCCTTGGCCTAGAACTTGGGCCTCTAGTTGCAGCAGGAAGAAGGCAGCTTACCAGGAGGGGACATCTGGGCAGCCACTCTGGGTTTTCCTGGCTTTGTCCAGCATGTACCACTGAGGGCATGGTGGTGTCCCTCAGAAAGGGTCATTCGGGGCCTGACTATTGCTTGGGAAGCCACAGCTTCCAGCCAACCAGGTCCACATACTCCAAACCCAGAGCACAGCACCCTGTGGCCTAATATGGACTGGAAGAGGACAGAACACTCAGCAAGACACATAGACCCAGTTCTTGCCACTTGTGCACACAGTAGCCACAGGGTCCCAGCCTGCAGAGATTGGTGGGAACCCACCATCCATGTTCTCCTGCCTCAACAGCAGTTGCTTCTGAAGGAGGTACTTGACCCATCCCACAGCTCTCAGTGTGATTTCTACCCTACGCCCTACTCGGGTAGGCTCTGTAAAGGGCAGGTGAGAGAAAACTCACTCCTTTCTGTGGGAACATCACATCAGGGGTAGGGATGGG
This sequence comes from Arctocebus calabarensis, assembly GCA_963573935.1. Taxonomy (NCBI): domain Eukaryota; kingdom Metazoa; phylum Chordata; class Mammalia; order Primates; family Lorisidae; genus Arctocebus; species Arctocebus calabarensis. The sequence goes on from CAUYON010029595.1 coordinate 28,610, forward strand.
TGGGAATGAAATAAAACCTGACTCAAGTCTTTTTTCAGAAGTATTTTGCACTGGTTCTTAGGGAGATGTTCTTGTCTGTTAAAGGGAAAAGGCAGTTCATCTTAAATCCGGACTTTTATTTTTAGCTAGAGCTACCTGCTCTGCCAAGTCCTTGGGCTTAATTTTTCCAATCCTCAGTGTCTCTTGGTTTTGAAAGCTCTTTCCCTCCACCTCTCCAAGCTTCTTTTTGGCAGGGGCAGGTTTTGCTTTTTGGCCTCAGCCAGGTTTTTAACCAGGGCTCCAGGAGGAAGTTATTGAGCCAGGGGCCCCTACCTCTCTGGGCTTGCACCCAGCTCTGTGGGCTCTGCCAAGGGGGACTACAATGAACAAAGTTGGCCACTGTTACAGATCTGCAGCCTGGGAGAAGCATCAGGCTTTTCCCCAGTGAAGGAAATAATGATCACTAGGGAAATCCTAACTGCTTTTTTATAAAGACAAAATGAAGAAGGAAGAAAAAAGCATTTTTTCCAAACACGGAAAACTCAATGACTTTCGCTCAGACTTTTGCAAGAGAAGAACACAAAGGCTTTGACACAGAACAAATCCTCCCTGAGCAGGGGTGTCCTTCGTCCAGTTTCCCCAGTACTTTTTGTTAAGAATGCCTTCCCTAAGTGTTTATGTCTTTGAGGACATTCTGGGAACAGACTTGGAGGGAGGGAAGGGAGGTTCAGGCTTCCCCTGTCTGAAAGGTCACTCCTCTGACAAATCCCTTGCTGTTTATGGGAGGCTATTTTATCAGCAGGGGAGAGGCAGATAGCCTCAGGACTGAGAGAGAGGATGATGACCTTGTTGGTGAAACAAAATCCTCAGAATTAAGTGGCACAGACCTAGGAGTTGAGTAACCTTGGGTGAGTTATTAAATCTTTCTCAAAATGTTTAATCATTTACATCGTGAAGGTGACTATATCAGTGTTGTGGGAATTACATGAGATACTAGTACAGTACTTAGCAATATGTCAGGCATTTAACATGTAGCTTTGCATACGCACATGGGTGAACAAAGAGTCTGACAACTTTGTTTTTGGAGAGTTGCAGGGCCCAGAGTTAATTTCCCTTTTCTGATATTTTAAGGATTTCCTGTCATCTCCTCTTTACTACTAAAAAAAGGGGGGAAATGCTTCATAATTAGCTAGAAATAAAATTCAGCTGATCAAACTATTTAAATAAAAAGAGGAGATTTTTAAATGAATTATCTGAAAATGAAAGTCAGCTGATCAAACTATTTGACTAAAAAGAGAAGTGTTGAAGGGAACACTAGCAAATTAAGGGAACAGGTCAGATGGGAAAGGAGTTAATGGTAAGTGAACATCCTTTATGAAAGGAAATTTGTTGGGCAATCATACTAGTCACCCCCAGGATAAACTTCTTTGGCAGTGTCTTGAAGAATTCCACATATGAGAAATGGGGTTATTTGGGAAACTTTGTACAACTTGGTTGACCTTCTGAACCAGAAACTGTTGAGTCACCTGGGCTCTGCCTGACTCTGACTCTTTCCCCAAGTCACAGATCCTGGGGGTCTGGGGAACTGCCCTTTGAGTTCCCAGAGCTGATATGAGCATCGGAGGGGAAGCTTTGTAAGCAATTAATCACACAGTTAGCTCATCTGATTGCCACCCAATAATGACCTGGCCTGCTAGAAGTGCCCAGTTGGATACTTGCCAGTATGCTATGCCTTGGAGGAAAAAATTATTTCAATTAAAAAATACATGCACAAAATAAAAAGCAGTGAATTTTTAAAGTGTGCCTGTGTGTGACAGCATACAGAACAGGTGTCTTTATCCCCTGATCAGGATCTCATGGTTACCCCAGCGGGTGGGCAGGGTGTGTGTGCTGCCACTGTGCCCAGTGTGCAGATGAGGGAGCTGAGGTTTGCCCACAGCCGGCCAAACAAGCATTCATTTTATCCCCCAAGCCTGAACTGTGCTGTGCTTCATTCTTCTGCCTTCTAGAAACAAAATCCTAGGGTATGGCCTGTCTTTCTAGCTCAGAGATGGAGTATTTCAGAGAGAAGCCTGATGGAGGGAGAGAGGACGACTTTGAAACAGCTGTGGGCCTGGCAAAGTCAGGGAGAAGGGCAGTGGGAGGGAGGGTGGCCATAATGGGGTCAGCTTGGGGCTGTAAGGACCCATCCAGGAGGCCTGGTTCTCTGGAACAGCCCCAGCATTGCTGTGGCTTATGGGAGGGAAGTGTCAGGGGCCCTGATAAGAAATGGCACCAAGTCCCCACCTGCTTGGAAACCAAATTTTTTTCAAGGGCTTCTGACCAGGTTCCTGATGGGCAAGTACAGCCCCTCATACATCTTTTGGGTTTGGTCTCCCCGCTTCTGGATTGTGTGAGGGTGGGCTCAACCTGCAGGCCTGGCTGACTCTGCTGGGCTTTCAGAGACCCCCATCAGGGCCCTTCATTTTCAGTTTGCATGGGGCCCCACATATTATGTAGCTGACCTTGATAGTAGCTAAAGTGTTTTGCAGGTGGGCTGGCCAGAAACCCCCATAGACTAAGCAGGGGTAGACATGGGGTCGTGGCTTCCCCTCTTGACCCTTACTTCCTCCACCTCACCTCCCCACAAGTCATCGTTTTCTCCCTGCCTTATGGAAGACAAAGGGAAGACTTTGAGGTTCCACCAGTCAGCCCTTTCATTTGTTTAAGGCAGCATTTCCCTGTAGCAGGACTAGGGATGCCTGACTGGGAAAACTAAAGAAAGGATGACATCTTCCCAGGGGCCTGTAGCATGGAAAGCCTTGGAATTTGGTCTAGATAAACACAGGAGATCAGAGATCCTGCTCAGGTTTCTGCACTGGAGCTCAGCCTGGGCTCTGGCAGGCTGATGCCAGGCGGGCAGCCGATCATGTCTGGCTTGGGCCACTCCAAGTACAAGGGCAGAGGTGTGACGGAGGGCACCAGGCCTGGGGAGGCTCTGTGTGTGGGAGGGGGGTCACCCTGTGTCCCCGTGAAGGTGAGCTGCTGCCTCTGGAGAGTTGACTCACATTTGCTCCTGTGATCAGCAATTTTGGGGGAAGTGGCAAAGGGGAGGAGGGAAGACAGGATGTGTCATGGCCTGAGCCTCCCAAAGTGAGGGCTTCCTACTCATGGGTGATGTAGAATCAGCTGCTGGGGCAGGCTTGCTTGCTGTTAACTGAGAGTGCCTGCCTGATGAAGAGGGTTGGGGTTCTCTTGTTATCAGGATTTTTTTCTTCCTACTAGAAATTCCTCTCCACATTCTCCGAATATTTTAGCTCCTTCAAGTTAGGCGCTATGGGACAAAACTACTTTGACCACCACCAGAGGTCTCCAGGTCTGAATTTTAAAGGGTCACATTCCCCAACTCCCTCCCATGCCCCTGCACCCCCAACTACATCCCCTGCCTCAATCTGGCTATTTTTTGGATTCTTTTCTTGCACACTTACCTTAGTGACTTGGGGTCCAACTTGTCCCTGTGCAGCTGGAATTCGACATGAGACCCTGCCTCTCACAGAGTGAGGTCAGGAATGCCACAGGAACGGGGCACTGATGTCAGCAGAAGGCACTGCCTACCTGCAGGTGAACCACAGAGCAAAGCCAAGGCCAATGTCTGTTTAACCCAGGGGTGGTGTCTTCATTTACCCAGCTGGTTCTCATCCAAGCCCATATATCCAAGAGGGTACCTGAAACACTTCATGCCGGGTCTTCAGTTGGTTTAACCTCCTGCCCTAGAATCAAAATAAAAGCTGTGTGTCTCTGGCCCACCCCAGGCCCTTTACCTAGTTGGGGGCATACTGGCTTATGGTGCTACTTGGGGATGTGCTCCCCAAAACATTACAAGGGCAGAATCTAGAAGCAATTAGGGTCTGATACAATGCATGAGAAAGGCTAAACCTCACTCCATCGGGTAGCTATGAAAATGGTGCCAGAGTGCTCCAGACAGGACATATCTGGGGTTTGGGGATTTTTTATTTTTATTATTATTTTTCACTCTGTTACACTGGGTAGAGTGCTGTGGTGTCACAGCTCACAGCAACCTCAAATTTTGTGACTTCAGTGATCCTCTTGCCTCAGCCTCCAAAGTAGCTGGAAGTACAGGTGCCTGCCACAGCACATGGCTAGTTTTGTTTTGTTTTGTTTTGTTTTTAGTAGAGAGGGGTACCCTCTTGCTCAGGCTGGTCTCAGACTCCTGAGCTCAAGCAATCCACCTGCCTGGGCCTCCAGGGTGCTAGGATTACAGGCGTGAGCCCCCGTGCCTGGCTGTGTATCGGAGTTTTGAAAGACAGCTATGGCTGGGTGCGGTGGCTCAGGAGTCTGAGACCAGCCTGAGCAAGAGCAATACCCCATCTCTTCTAAAAAATAGAAAAATGAGATGGGTGTTGTGGCAGCCACCTGTAGTCCCAGCTACTTGGGAGGCTGAGGCAAGAGGATCACGACACAGAAAGAAAGGACTTTGGGAAGATAATCTGAGCCTCTGAATCTTCCTCTGTGAAATGTAGAAAATGCACCTCTCTGTCATCAAATTGTTGTAAAGATCAGAACAAGGCCATACTAGGCTGGTGTCTGTCACTTAGAGCTCCATAAATGGTAATAGATACTAGTGCATACACCAGACATTGGCAGTGGAGCTGGTGTTTGTGTTTTCATGTCTACAGAAATGAGCCCTGCCATCTTGCCAAGAGATGACAAAAGTAGTGCCAACAGTGTATGTCCCCCTGCACTGCAGCACCATAGACTTAGGAAGAACAACCAGCACATCCTTGGCTAGGTTGGGCCAGCAAGGACCACAGTAGAGCTGGCTATGGCTGCCTCAGGCTCACGTAGGAGCACCCACCCGGCAGTGCAGAGGAGCCAGTGGAGGTCTGTCATGCATACAGAGCTGTGACACCTGAGAAGGGTCCACAGAGGATGTCCAATGTCCTGATGACCAGTTAGCTCTGTCCTGGAAACGTGGTTGGTGCCTTTTGTTGCACCATGTTGAAGGCTTTTGAAGGCTGCTTTTGTATTTCACAGAAGTTCTGCTTGAGAAGTTGGAGACCTGGAACTGTGGTCTGATTTCAGACAGAGAAGTGACAGAGGCTGCTACTCTTGAGACTCTGTCTTGGGAGAGGGCCAGAGCCGAGAGTGAGAAATTCCTCTGCACAGGATGCTTTCTTGCCTTGTCACCTGTCTTAGCTGAGAGAAGAGGCCTGGAATCTGTTTCTAGGGACTGTGGCTTCCTCCAGCGATGTGCTTGGAGGGAAGACTGTCAGCCTGACCTGCTCCTCGGAGGCAGCCCCTACCGAGAGTAGGTTTGGTTCCTGCCGTGGTTGGAGTCTCCTGGACATGGGAAGGGAATAGACTTTTTGGTAACTTCCAGTCCTTTTGTTTGTATTTGCTCCTATGGGCTGGGGTGGGATGGTGAGGGTTCCCCCTACAGCCCTCCTTTTCCCAGCCTGGACCTGAAATGTGCTTTCTGTTTACTATTTGGCAATCTCACAGGCACTTCCTGGGCGCTGCTATTTTAAAACCGCAGGGAAAGCCCTATGCACTGCTACCAGCAGAACACAGAGAAGTCCACTGTGTGACACGTGGTGCTCCTCGCAACTGGGATATCCTCAGCCTTTGTCCAGGTAGGGCAGCCTTAGGATGGGCCAACAGACTCATGTGGGGGCCATTTTCCTGGTGAAGAAGTGGAGTAAATGTGGAGGGGGCAGACAAACAGAACAAGGCCCCCGTTCACTCAGAGCTCTGTGATGTGAAAAGGCTCTTGGGTCCCAAGCTGTCAGAGGACCCCTTATGCTGGTCCACCCCTCTCCTCCTTGGCTCCTGCAGGGAAGACCAGTAACTAGAGGTTTCACAACTTCAAATGGCCCTGCTGGCGTCAAGCCTCGTGTCTCCCCAGCATCTGTTCCCTCCTGCCTTCCAGAGTCACAGGTCGCCGCCCCTGAGCCTTGTGAGTCTTGAAGAGCTGCATCCCACCAGTAGGCCTGACCCAGCCTGAGGATGCACAGTGTTTATTCTTTAGGGTTCACTGTGATGCCTCTGCTTAGCACCAGACAGGCCAGTCCCAGGGCAACGTCAGAGACACCTGTGCCCCTTCTTAAAACACAGAAGGCTAAAAACTTCCACAAATACTGCAATGGCCCCATGTTATAATACTTTTATCTTCTGGGATGAAGGGAATCTATGTGTTATTCCCATTTTACAGATAAGAGAAAGGGTCCCAAAGGGAATCGGGAGCCAGGTATGTGGCTCACACTTGTAATCCCAACACTGTGAGAGGCCAAGACAGAAGGATCACTTGAAGCCAGGAGTTTGAGTCCATCCTGAACAACATGGTAGACCCCATCTTTACAAAATATATATATATATATATATGTAAATAAGAGGAGCATGGTGGTGTCATACCTGTATGCCCCACCTACTCAGGAGGCTGAGGCAGGCGGATCACTTGAGACCAGGAGTTTGAGGCTATAGAGTGTGATGATGCCACTGCACTCTAGCTATGGCAACAGAGCGAGATCTCGCTCACCCCGCCCCACACACACCAAAAAAAGACTAGGAATTTGGTGGATGTCAGCCAGTGAGGAGGGAAGAAGCAGGATCCAGGTTGGCCAGCCTCAGCATTACAAGATCTCCTGAGTGCAGGCTTCTCCTGGCAGCCTCAGTTGACCTTGCCTGCCCTCTTCATCTCTCTGTCCCTCAGGTCCCCTTTCCTACAGATCTAGTTCCCAAGTGCTCCAAGTATGAGGACCCGGGCCTTTGCACCCAGGCCTGCTGCAGTCTGCTTTTCATATCTCTTGATTCTGTCCCCAAACTGCCTCTGTTGGGTGCAGCCTCTGTGAGCTCCTTTCTCCCAGCAGTGAGCAGTCTTTGCATGGCCAGGGCCACACCCATCTCCCTCTTCAGCTGAATCTCAGGTGCTGTTCCATCCTCCCTGCTCAGACTCCTGTGGCTTCTGTTCCTGGTGGCTTTGCTGATCAGAGATCCACTTTCTCAGGAATATGAAATTCTTCTCATTCAGATTCTCATCCCTTCCTTCAGGGCTGATGTGTTTGGGGGACACTTGATCTTCATCTCCACGGTCTGTGCTTTTTAAAGGTAACTTAGGGATTGTTTTTTCCTAAAGAAATGTTTCTTGCTGAGGAATAAAAGGATTTTGTGTGTGTGTGTTTTGAGTAGCTATACAGAGGAGAGTTTAAATTCCAGTTTTGTCACTCAACTTCTTTGAGGCCCAGGCTGTACCAAATGGAAACAATCATAACTGCCTTGTATGCTTGTTGGGAAAATAAGAAGGTGCTTTCTGCCCAAATTCCCCATTCTCCCCAAACACACACAGGTATGCATGTGCACATACATGCATGCACCTTTATGTGCATGTGTGTGCACGCACGCACACACACACACGTGCCTGGCTGAAAAAGAGAAGCACAGAGAAGAGGAAAGAGCTGTGACACTGAAACTATAGGTGGGGACGCTGTCCTGGGGACTCCTTTGAAGTATCTCCTCAAACCACTCACACGAAGAGGTGCCTCTGTCTATTGCTGGTGCCTCTGTAAATAAAAGGTGTGGTGACTTGTTGCAGCTGTGTGCATTATAGTTGCCCTCTCTAGTCTTCCTTGGAGGGGCCATTGCTTCTAGGATGAGGGAAGGTTCCCCTGAGCTCAGCCTGTTTTTGAAATGGAGCAAAGCCCCACTGATGGAACGCTACATGAATGATGGCAGCAAGGTCCTTGTTGCCTGCCAAGGGCACCTGAGCTGGAGGCCCTTTTTGTATTGTGGCCAGAGGCAGTGAGAGTCCTTGGTTTGAATTCATCCTAACCAGAAAGCAGTGGTCGTCTTTCTAATGGAGAGCTTTTCATTTGCTTATTTCTAGAGAAAATCATGGAGGAAAATAAAAAACATGGTGCAGTGGTCTCCCTTTATCATGTCCTTCAAGAAGAAGTACCCCTGGATCCAACCAGTGGGACACGCAGGTAGAAACTGCTCTGTAGATGACCTCGGAACTTAACTGATTGGGGACACAGAGGAAGCACTGCACACAAAATGTTTGTTGAAAGGAAGACTGAGGCTCACATAGGCACTCGGTGACAACCCACATTTATTGGGTGTTTTTATACATACTGATCAAATAAAAGTACATAAATAGAAAAAGGAATGAATAATGATGAAACAGCAAAAGCTACCATGAAAATTCTTTTTTCAGCACAAAAACTGCTGGATACAGATATAGTTAATCTAAATAAAACATACTTTCTCAACAGTTAGTTGCAAGCAAAACCACAAAAGTGTCTGGCTGTCTGTTTTGTCTAATAAGCTTCTCAGAGCTTAAGAATGGCCAGATTCTAAAAAGGGAAAAGGGCAGAGGACCTCTTTCCACAACCTCTGCAAGTGCCCAACCTCCAGCTTCAACACTGCAAAGCCCTCTGGGTAACTTCCTCTTTGACCATCCTAACTGAATATTCTTGCTAGGGCATGTCCACAGAGAAAGAAGTTTTTCCATCTTAGGGCAACGTTCCTCAGGGAGCACCTGAGGCCATGTCACTTTACATTGGTTGGGGGGTTGGTGCCCCTCCATCTCCCCTTTTTTAATTATTAGCTTGCACTGCTGTCATAGCCAAAAAGACAGTAGCATTCCTATCACTAATTCATTTAACTTGTATCAAATTTTTAATTATCATATAAAGAAACCAATATCATATAAACACAATCAAACAAAATAAGAACAGAGAGCCAGCAGAAGTTCCAAGCAAAGTATGCATCTTATCAATAGGATTCAATTGAGCTATTCCTTCAGAAATTCCTTTCAGAATTTCATCTCCATTAAGTTTTTCCAATTTTTGCTCAAAAGTTGAGTATAATTGATGTTGTAATTCAGTTATATCAGCAGTCAAATTCTCATGTTTTCACAAATGTTTTTTAACCTTACTCCATGGAAACAAAGTTCCATTATGAAACACAGGATAACACAATAAGAAGTTACATTCCAATCACATTTTAACTTTAACTGTTTCTCTAAACTATATAATCGATCACCTAATAAAATCACTGTTTGTTCTAAATCTGCTAATTCATTATATATTTCTGTATCAATTTGCTTCTGAGAAATCCAAAGTTTCTCAGCATCATTATGCCAATTAGAAACAAATTTTTCAGTTTTAATGGATTCAGTCAATGCTATTCCAGCTGCGACTGCAGAGGCTGTGACAGCTATAATCCCAAGGATGATTGCTATCAGGTGACTGATAAATCTCTTCATCCTCTTTGTCAGCTGCTGGGCAAGGTGAGCTAGGATGGAGATGGCAGAGGACTCCTCCCATGGGCTCATCATCTTCACTGGAAGCCAAACTCCCATCCTGGCCCTGAGTAAAAAGATCCTATCTCGGGAAAAATCAATGTCAGTGGATATATTAAAACAAGTAAATAACCTACAGCTTCCTGGGCAGCTAATCTCACCAGTTCTCTCATTCCAATGAACCTCTCCAAACAGCCATACAAATGGTAGCTTAACACATGCTTGTATTAAATATACATCCCTCCATTTGAAATGGAACACACGTGTGTAAGCTCCTTTCCATGCGTTTAGCCCCAAAAGAGCCACACCTATCTTCCATAAATCTGGCTGTGGAGGATATCCAACAATCCCAGGAGAAGGTGGTGAAAATCCACTTTCATGCCATGCTAATTCTTTCACAGAGGAATAAAGAATATCTGTAAACTTTTTTTCATGTGCCAAAATACTCACTCTTAACCCATATTTTTCAGACACATATGCTAGAGGTCTCCAATCTATTATAGGGCCAAACTTTGTTTGTCTTAAGATATATAAGTAATCACCTTGACACTTAGTCCAATGTATTCATTCATTAATATCCCAAAAAGTATGGGGTTTACAATGAGGTAAATGAGACAAAAATTTATGATTAGTTGAAATAAATTTAGTAAATGTCATACTAGTTAGTAAATAATAATCAGAAGTTCCATTTCTTATGCTGACCCATTGTTGAGGTGCAAATGTCACAAAAGGGAGCTCAGGGCCTATGCAAATAAGAGGTCCAGAAACTCCAGTAGAATAAATGAATATTAAAATTCCCTCTTCCACAGGTTTAAATGGACCTCTATCATCATAAGAACCAGGGAGCCAGGAACTTTCATTAACATATATGGATACAGATGGTTCATACCAAGACACTCCCCTTAGTAAAGGAGGGTTTGGTACATAACTCCAATAAGCATAAGTTTGGACACTTACCTGTGTGGTCAATAATGCAAGTATGGCAAGAAACAATGTCCTAGTGTTCAGAGGGTGATTGCTCATCCTTACTATGGACCGTGCCTCCTGACATAGTTGCCAGAGCCCTCTCCATGTAACTGGGGTTTCTGGACTGCAGTTTCATTAGATTCTCCACTTTTGAGGAACCGGGTGCTGAGGAGAAGCCAGATAAGTGTGTTGTTCCTTCATGGTTAATGAGGACATCCTGGCTTTTAGGTTCCTGGTTTAATGCATTTGTGCTTGAGGACGTGAGTGGAGCATCATTTCTGAGTTTGATGAGTTTGTCTGGTAGGCAGAATTCATTATTTCTTGAGGAGAGATAAGCATACCCTCTACCCCAACAAACAACTATCACAGGAACCCATTCTCCTTTGACAACATCCTTATAATGTATAGATTGATTTAATGGGGTTGTAGCTTCCTTAATCCATTGCTGTGAAGCAGATGTGTTACCTTCTGCATCTGAATTTAAAAATTTTAAAGTAAAAAGAGCTGAATGTATTCTATTTCTGAGTGTAGTATTATATCCTACTCCCCTTTTTGGTTTAAAAAGCATTTCTTTTGATGTTCTATTTTGCCTTTTAACAATAGCTTGTCCTGTACTATTTACCAGGTATTCCTTTAACATGTTTAATTTTATATCCTTGAAAAAATTGATGCCACTTACTACAAATATATGCTGACCAATTATCCATTTTAATGTTTTCAGGTACTCCCATAACAGCAAATGCTTCTAGTAAGTGTGTAAATACTGCATCAGCTTTTTCTGATGTTAAAGCTGTGGCCCACAAAAAAAGGAGGAAAAGTAACAATTGAATGATGAATAAATTTATTCTTACCAAATTCAGCATATTGAGTTACATCCATTTACCATAATTCATTTGGTTTATTTCCTTTGTGATTTACTTCCATTGGTAAGTGAGGGGCTGTTATGATTGGACATGTAGGACATGCACTAATAATGGCTTTTGCTTCTCTCCATGTTATGGAGTATTATTTTTAAGAAAGGAGGCATTATTATGATGAAGAGCATGCTCCACTTGTACTTTTTTGACTGTGCCAATGAAAGTATTATTTGTGTCATTACCCATAGTTGAAGGACCAAGGAGATTTGTATGAGCTCTAATATGGGTTATATAAATTTGGGCTATACTATTTCTAATTAAATTCTGCATTTATGAAATAAGGAATACAAATCGGTCCTATCATCAGAGAGGGTGGTGGTTTCAATATGTTGCACAGCATATGCAGAATAATTAGAGTCTGTTATTATATTTAATAAACTATCAGGAAAATCTTCTAATAGTAAAATGATGGCAAACAATTCAACCTTTTGAACAGATTTGTATGGGGATGGTAAGGCTTTATTAAGAGTTCCACAGACATATCCAGCTCTGCTTTCTTTGTTAGCATCAGTAAAACAATTTTGAGTTCCAGTAATAGGAGTGGGGGAAATTACCCTAGGAAGAATCCGTGATGTTTTCTTTAGAAATTGAATTCTTTTGTCCTGAGGGCAATGATTATCAATTTCCTCTAAGTAATCAGCTAGAGCAATTTGCCAATCCTGACATAGGACAAACAGATCAGAAATTTGTTTATTAGTTAAAGGAACCATGATTTTTTCAGGGTCTTGACCTATAAGATGTCTGAACCTGTATCGACCCTTTATAAAAATACTAGCAATTTTTTGAACATAAGGCTGTAGTTTTTTAGTGGCCTTATGTGATAGGAAACACCATTCAATAAATGCAGTTTGTTGAGCCAACAATCCCGTAGGAGAATGTTCAGATGGAAACATATATAAAATGAAATCTTTATTTTCAATAATTCTATCCAACTGGGCACTATGTACATGTTGCTCTAACCATTGTAACTCCTTTTCAGCCTTGGGGGTAATTGTTCTAGGGCTATTAAGGTCAGACTCTCCCTCTAAAAATGAAAATAAATGAGTCAAGTAATATGTAGGAATTCCTAAGGAGGGACGGACCCAATTAATATCTCCTAACAGTTTTTGGAAATCATTAAGAGTTTTGAAAGAATCTCTTCTAATCTGTAATTTTTGTGGAGTTATTTTTTGAGCTCTCGTTTTATATCCTAGATAACTCCATGGGTCTGACTTTGAATTTTCTCATTGGAAACATGGACTCCATATTCTTCAAATAAAATGCAAGCAGATTGAATTATGTTATTTAAAACACACTCATTGGATGGGCAAACAAAATATCATCCATATAATGATAATAAATGCCATCTGGAAATTGTAGAGTTAATTTTTGTAATGGTTGCTGTACAAACATGGAATTGTCTGCTTAATGGCAGCAAGGAGCTTTGCTAGAAACTCAACATAAGGATCATTGGGACCCTGAATGATCTTGGTAAAGAATTTTCCTTCCCCAGGATCATCTCATTGAGCCCAGGCAAGGAGGCAAACATTATAATCAGTGTCTCATCAGTCAAATCTAGCTGTCTATCATGCCTTCTGTACTCTCCATTGCCTGTCATTTGGTTGTAAGAATGATCAGCATTACTATCATTCCTTGACTTAGCCTCTTTGTTCCACCAAACAACAAATTGCAAGTACTGTGCCGGGGATAAGACCATTTCAGTCAGTCTCTCCCAGTCTCTAGGTATCAGGAACCGATCCCACAATAGGACCTTAACAAGCCCTTAGTAAATGGTGCATTAGGTCCATATGCTACAACAGCATCTTTCATAGATTTAAGAAATTTAAGATCTACTTCTGCATACTGGACCTGGCCAGCCAGGGCGGGACCGGCTTGAGCAGCTTCGCCTGCTCTTCTGGCTGCTACTCGGGTTACCGGCATAATAATTCCTATGTCTTGGTCAAAAGAGGGACTGGCACTAGTTATATCTGGCTCGTGGAGAATTCTTAAATCTGGGAAACTTAATTCTATGCACTGTTCTGGAAGTCTCCACAGTCTGATATGCATAAGGAGGGGCAGATGGAAATCGATTAGAAACAAGATAAAGCTGTTTATATATATCTGGAGAAGGGAGTTGAGACCACAAAGATTGGGTCCTTTGTGAGAAGCCTTTGGCCCTTCAGGCACAGCAGTAGGTGGAGGAGGAAAAGGTGGTGGAGGTGATGGAAAAAGTATGTCGGTAGATGGCGCCAAGTGACAGAAGGTTTATGTCTAGCCCCTTCAATTAATTTACTATCTCTAATGAAATCTCTTAAATTAGACATTTTTTCTTGTAAAGACTGCTGTGAGGTAGAAAGAGGCAGATCACTTGCCCTCTCAAGAGGAGGAATGTCATCCTTACAGTTAGATTCAATTTCGTTTTCCTTAATAGACAATTTAGACAAATCAGGTCCTGTTGGTTCACACTCAGGTATAAGAACACTGGAAATATCACCATCAACTTGTGTTTGTGGTTTTTTGGTGTGAACAAAGGTCTGAAAAGCTATTTCAACCAAATTATATGCCGTCCAAATATCTGTACCAATAATATTACCCTGTTGATGAGTCCTTTTCGTATTCTCTCCCACATCTTCCAATGTGAAGAGATTTAACTGATGGTGAGACTCAGAAGAAAACTGATAACAACATTCACAAACAGTTGAAATAAGGTGGCAAAAAGTTTGATTTTTAACATAAACTTCATGGAATCTAACAAGGATTTTAACAAATGAATATACTCTTCCTCTTTAGAACTTGTATTACCCATATTTAATGTCCCTTTCAAATATATATGTTCAGGAGCACCGACCCCCCAATCAAAGCAAAGTGACATGGCCTCAGGTGCTCCCCAAGGAATGTTGCCCTAAGATGGAAAAACTTCTTTCTCTGTGGACATGTCCTAGCAAGAACATTCAGTTAGGACGATCAAAGAGGAAGTTACCCAGAGGACTTTGCAGCATTGAAGCCGGAGGTTGGGCACTTGCAGAGGTTGTGGAAAGAGGTCCTCTGCCCTTTTCCCTTTTTAGAATCTGGCCATTCTTAAGCTCTGAGAAGCTTATCAGACAGAACAGCCAGCCAGACACTTTCATGGTTTTGCTTGCAACTAACTGTTGAGAAAATATGTTTTATTTAGATTAACTATATATGTATCCAGCAGCTTTTGTGCTGAACAAAGAATTTTCATGGTAGCTTCTGCTGTTTCAACATTATTCGTTCCTTTTTCTATTTCTATACTTTCATTTGATCAGTGTGTATAAAAACACTAAATAAACAGGTTGTCGCTGAGTGCCAGAGCAAGCCTCAGTCACTGAGTGCCTGAGCAAGCCTCAGTATTCCTTTCAATCAATCATTTTGTGTTGCTGAACTTCCTCTGTGTCTCTGAAACAGTTAATCTCCGTGGTTGACTGCATCTGGCACAGCGAGCAGGGTCAACGGCTGGACTGAGCCTGCTTGAATTGTACCTGGAGCTTCTGTTCACTGACCTTAAGGTAAGAATTACTGTGAACTCACAAAATCAAAAGGTTACTACTGGGCTGAAGTACCCAGGACTTTTGACATATATTTGAAAGAAACATTAAAAATGGGTAATACAAGTTCTAAAGAAGAAGAGTATATTCATTTGTTAAAATCGTTGCTAGATACCATGGGAGTCTATGTTAAAAATCAAACTTTTCTCCTTTTTTCAACTGTTCATGAATGTTGCTATTGGTTTTCTCCTGAGTCTCACCATCAGTTAAATCTCTCCACATGGGAGTATGTGGGAGAGGATATGAAAAGGTCTCATCAACAGGGTAATATTATTGGTGCAGATGTTTGGACGGCATATAATTTGGTTAAAATTGCTTTGCAGACCTATGTTAACACCAAAAACAACAAACTTGTGGAAACGACCTTATCCTTGGCACAATACTTACAATTTATTCGTTGGTGGAACAAGGAGGCTAAGTCAAGGAATGATAGTAATCCTGATCTTTCTTATGATCAAATGACAGGCAATGGAGAGTACAGAAGGCATAACAGACAACTAGAGTTGACTGATGTGACACTGATTATAATTAGAGATGTTTGTCTCCATGCCTGGGCTCAATTGGACGATCCTGGGGAAGGAAAATTCTTTACTAAGATCATCCAAGGTCCCAATGAGCCTTATATTGAATTTCTTGCAAAGCTTTGTGCTGCCATCAGGCGGGCAATTCCATGTTTGTACAGCAACCATTACAAAAATTAACTCTACAATTTCCAGATGGCATTTATTATCATTATATGGATGATATTTTGTTTGCCCATCCAGATGAGTCTGTTTTAAATAATGTAGTTCAATTTGCTTGCATTTTATTTGAAGAATATGGTCTTCATGTTTCCAATGAGAAAATTCAAAGATCAGACCCTTGGAGTTATCTAGGATATGAAATGACAGCTCAAAAGATAATTCCACAAAAAGTACAGATTAGAACAGATTCTTTAAAAACTGTTAATAATTTCCTGTCCTGAGGGTAATGATTATCAATTTCCCCTAAGTAATCAGCTAGAGCAATTTGCCAATCCTGAGATAGGACAAACAGATCAGAAATTTGTTTATTAGTTAAAGGAACCATGATTTTTTCAGGGTCTTGACCTATAAGCTGTCTAAACCTGTGTCGACCCTTTATAATAATACAAGCAATTTTTTGAACATTAGGCTGTAGTTTTTTAGTGGCCTTATGTGGTAGGAAACACCATTTAATGAATGCTGTTTGTTGAGCCATTATTCCAGTAGGAGAATGTTCAGATGGAAACATATATAAAATGAAATCTTTATTTTCAATAATTCTATCCAACTGGGCACTACGTACATGTTGCTCTAACCATTGTAACTCCTTTTCAGCCTCGGGGGTAATAGTTCTAGGGCTATTAAGGTCAGAGTCTCCCTCTAATAATGAAAATAAATGAGTCAAGGAATATGTGGGAACTACTAAGGAGGGATGGACCCAGTTAATATCTAAAGAAAACATCATGGCAGAGCTGGATATGTCTGTGGGACTATTAATAAAGTCTTACAATCCCCTTATAAATCTGTTCAAAAGGCTGAACTGTTTGCCATCATTTTGCTATTAGAAGATTTTCCTGATAGTTTATTAAATATAATAACAGACTCTAATTATTCTGCATATGCTGTGCAACATATTGAAACCACCACCCTCTCTGATGATAGGACCAATTTGTATTCCTTATTTCATAAATTGCAGAATTTAATTAGAAATAGAACAGACCAAATTTATATAACCCATATTAGAGCTCATATAAATCTCCCTGGTCCTTTAACTATGGGTAAAGACACAATTTATACTTTGATTGGCACAGTTCAAAAGACACAAGAGGAGCATGCTCTTCATCCTAATAATGCCTCCTCACTTAAACATAAATTCTCCATAACATGGAGAGAAGCAAAAGGCATTATTAGAGCATGTCCTACATGTCAAGTCATAACAGCTCCTCATTTACCAATGGGAGTAAATCCCAGAGAAAATAAACCAAATAAATTATGGCAAAGGGATGTAACTCAATATGCTGAATTTGATAACAGTAAATTTATTCATAATTCACTTGATACTTTTTCTCACTTTTCTTGGGCCACAGCTTTAACATCAGAAAAAGCTGATGCAGTAACTACACATTTATAAGAAGCTTTTGCTGTTATTGGAGTACCTGAAACTATTAAAACAGATAATGAATCAGCATATATTTCTACTAAGTGCCAACAATTTTTTCCAGCATATAAAATTAAACATGTTAAAGGAATACCTGGTAATAGTACAGGACAAGCTATTATTGAAAGGCAAAATAGAACATTAAAAGAAATGCTTTTTAAACAGAAAAGGGGAGTAGGATATATGCCTACACCCAGAAACAGAATACATTCAGCTTTTTTTACTTTAAATTTTTTAAATTCAGATGCAGAAGGTAACACACCAGCTTCACAGCAATGAATTAAGGAAGTTACAATTCCTTTAAATCAGCCTATATATTATAAAGATGTTGCAAAAGAAAATGGGTTCCTGCGGTAGTTGTTTGTTGGGGGAAAGGGTTTCTTATCTCTCCTCAGGAAATAATGAATTCTGGCTACCAGACAAACTCATCAAACTCAGAAATGATGCTCCCCTCACGTTGCCGAGCACAAATGCGTCGAACCAGAAACCTAACAGCCAGGATGTTATCATTAACCCTGGAGAAACAACTCAATTATGTGGCTTCTCCTGAACACCTGGTTTCTCAAAATTGGAGAATCCAATGAAACTGCAGTCCAACAACCCGAGTGACATGGAGAGGGCTCTCGCAACTATGCCAGGGGGCACAGTCCATAGTAAGGATGAGCAATCAACCTCTGAACCCTAGGACCTTGTTTTTTGCTATACTTGCATTATTGAGCTCACAGGTAAGTGCCCAAAATTATACTTATTGGAGTTATGTACCATACCCTCCTTTACTAAGGGTAGTGTCTTGGTATGGATCATCTGTCTCCATATATGTTAATGAAAGTTCCTGGCTCCCCAGCCCTTATGATGATAGAGGTCCATTTAAACCTGAGGAAGAGGGCACTTTAATATTCAATTATTCAACTGGAGTTTCTGGACCTCCAACTAATATCTAAAAACAAATGAAGTTTACAACTAGATAAATGAGATAAAAATTTATGATTAGTTAAAATAAATTTAGTAAATGTCATAGAAGTTAGTACTAACTTTACTAAAATAAATTTAGTAAATGTCATAGAAGTTAGTATGACATTTACCAAATTTATTTTAACTAATCATAAATTTTTATCTCATTTATCTAGTTGTAAACTTCATATGTTTTTAGATATTAGTGAATGGATATTTTGGACTAAATGTCGAGGTGATTACTTATATATTTTAAAACAAACAAAGCTTGGCCCTATAATACATTGGAGACCTCTAGCATATGTGTCTGAAGAATCTGGGTTTAAAGTGAGAATGTCAGCACATAAGAAAAAGTTCACAGATATTGTTTATTCCTCTGAAGAAGAATTAGCATGGCATGAAAGTGGATTTTCTCCACCTTCTCCTGAGATTGTTGGATATCCTCCATAGCCAGATTTATGGAAGATAGGTGTGGCCATTTGGGGGCTACAAGCATGGAAAGGAGCTTACACACATGAAGATAATGAAGCAGGGGAAATGCCCCAATACAGGTTCCATTTTAAATGGAGGGATGCACAATTTGTGCAAGCATGTGTTAAGCTACCATTTGCATGGCTGGTTGGAGAGGTCAATTGGAACAAGAAAACTGGTGAGATTAGCTGCCCAGGAAGTAGTTGGTTATTTACTTGTTTTGATATATCCACTAACATTGATCTTTCTCGAGATAGGATTTTTTTTACTCAGGGCCAGGACAGGAGCTTGGCTTCCGGTGAAGATGATGTGCCCATGGGAGGAGTCCTCCGCCATTTCCATCCTAGCCCACCTTGCCCAGCAGCTGACGAGGAGGATGAAGAGATTTATCAGTCTTCTGATTGCAGCCATTCTTGGGATTATAGCTGTCACAGCTTCTGCAGCCGCAGCTGGAATAGCATTAACTGAATCCATTAAGACTGAAACATTTGTTTCTATGCTGAGAAACTTTGGATTTCTCAGAAGCAAATTGATACAGAGATATATAATGAATTAGCAGATTTAGAACAGTGATTTTATTAGGTGATCAATTATATAGTTTAGAGAAATCAATTATATCGTTTAGAGAAACAGTTAAAGTTAAAATGTGATTGATATGTTACTTCTTATTGTGTTACCCCTGTGTTTTATAATGAAACTTTGTTTCCATGGAGTTAGGTTAGAAAACATTTGTTAAATCATGAGAATTTGACTGCTGATACAATTAAGTTACAACATCAAGTATATTCAACTTTTGAGCAAAAATTGGAAAAACTTAATGGAGTTGAAATCCTGAAAGGAATTTCAGAAGGAATCTCTCAACTGAATCCTATTGATAAGATACATACTTTGCTTGGAACTTCTGCTGGCTCTCTGTTCTTATTTTGTTTGATTGGGTTTATATGATATTGGTTTCTTTATACGATAATTAAAAATTTGATACAAGTTAAACGAATTAGTGATAGGAATGCTGCTGTCTTTTTGACTATGACAGCAGTGCAATCTAATAATTAAAAAGGGAGAGATGGAGGGGTACCGACCCCCCAACCAAAGCAAAGTGACATGGCCTCAGGTGCTCCCCGAGGAACGTTGCCCTAATATGGAAAAACTTCTTTCTCTGTGGACATGTCCTAGCAAGAACATTCAGTTAGGACGGTCAAAGAGGAAGTTACCTGAAGGGCTTCACAGGGTTGAAGCTGGGGGTTGGGCACTTGCAGAGGTTGTGGAAAGAGGTGCTCTGTCATTTTATCTTTTTTATTTATGGCCAAGCTTTAAGTTTTAGGGAACTAACACAGATAGCCAGACACTTTTGTGGTTAGACTTACAGCCTGATATTGCTAAAGTATGTTTTATTTAGAATAACTATATATGTATCCAGCAGCTTCTGTGCTGAACAAAGAATTTTCATGGTAGCTTCTGCTGTTTCAACATTATTCATTACTTTTTCTATTTCTATACTTTCATTTGATCAGTGTGTATAAAAACACTTAATAAACATAGGTTGTTGCTGAGTGCCCAAGCGAGCTTCAGTCACTGAGTGCCTGAGTGAGCCTCAGTCTTCCTTTTAATCAATCATTCTGTGTGCAGAACTGCCTCTGTGTCTCTGAAACAGTTAAGCTCCATGGTCGACTAAATCACCTTCCTGAGAGGAGTCCTCCCCTCACTTAGTCATGAGTCATCTCTCCTCCCAGTGCCCTGCATGGAATGGTGCTTTGATGTCCCTCTGGGGCAGGCAGAGCAATGGGGGTCAGGGGCTCAGAGGTTCACCTCCCTATGTGCCACTAGCCCCTCTCTCCATGCAGCCAGCAGTCCTTAAGGGCAGCTCCCCCAGCCCCTTTCCTCTCCTGCTGGGGGCATGATTCTGCCCTTACTGAGGTACAGGTGCCCTTTTTGGAGAAAGATCCATGAGAGAAGGGATTCGGCAGCGAGGTCCGCTTCCTTTCTAGGGAGGGGCTGGAGCTCTTTGCAGAAGTGTGGCCACTTGCCCACCCACTCTGGCGCCATCCTTCCCAGCCTTTTCAGCTGGCTATGTGCACGCAGAGGTGGAGTGTATGTGTGCACATACCTGTATGCGTGTGCATTCATGCACACAAGTACATGCTTATGTGCATGTGTGTGTGCAAGTGCCCAGCCTAAAGATGTGGACACCACTTTATAGTACTCATCACCCCCTGGAAATTCCCTACCAGGCCTAAGTTCATACCCAAAGAGTTGGTGTTGCTCTTCCTGTTTCTTTCAGTGCAAATATTGGTGGACATGGTATTTTCCAAAAACCTATTGTTTTTAAGGTGTCTCAAGTTTTTTGTTTGTTTTTTATTAAACCATAGCTGTGTACTTTAGTGCAATCATGGGGTACCAATTGTCCTGAGTTTTTGTTTAGTCTGTTCTAGGTTCTCACATCCTCCAGAGCAGGTGTCCGTCCCTGCAGGGTCTTTGTGTCTCCTACTCTCTGTCCAATCTTAGCCTGCATTGTTTCTGGAGTCCAGCCCTGGAGTCAGGGTTGAGCAGCTGAGACCCAGATGATAGACTTTTGGTATAGGCTTCTGCAGTTGCCAGTGTCTCACTGCCCACAGTGGCTTGCAAGGGAAAATTTCGCCTTCCCTGGGGACAGCTGCTTTGCATGCTCTGGGCTGAGAGCGTGCAAAGCCCTGTGCCCCCTCCTTGCCTTTTGAAACAAGCTTTCCTCTTTTTCCATCCAGCCCTGAGACTGGATACACAGGTGTTCTCCCCCTCCTAATACTCATTTTTCTTTATCTGCTCGGCACAGTCTGTCTTCCCTCCCCTGCAGGACGGGCTCCTCCTCTATCCTTCTGCTGTAGGAGCAGCGGTGGACTAGCTTCTCAGAGAGAAGCCCCTGTCTTCACCATCATCCACCCCTCCCCTGCCCTTGGCACAGTGGCCCTGGGAATGGCTCAGCCTGGGATCTCACCACTGCACACTGCAGGCTGCCCCCTCGGCCCCAGGCTCCTGTCTTTCCTTGTGGACATGGCCACGAGGAGGCCATGATGTTCACTGATCTCCAGCTCAGTAGCAGACAGACCTCAGTGTTGGGGCCTTTGGCAGTTAGCCTTTCTTACCCTTTGTCCCCATAGAACTAATTTCCATATAGATGAGCAAACACCCATGTGCTGGCACATAGTCAGCCTGAGTGGAGGTAGTGCCTGGGGCTGAGAAAATGCATCAGACAGAACAGGGGCAGTATTAGATCTCTTTTCAGGGTGCGTATAACAAGAGATCTCAGATTGAAAAGACAGTACTGCTGAACCCAGGGTCGGAAGCTTTGCTCTCCTGTCTGTGCTGAGGGAACTCAAGGGACAGGGCCCCTGGACATCAGAGACTTTCAAGCACCCTTTTCAAGGCCCTGACCCCTCTGTGAGAAGCTGTGACCATCCCTCTCCCTCGGGCTTCACCACCCTCAACTGTCCCCCCACAGCCTCAGTCCAGATGACCCCCCACAGCTCCACACCTTCCCTCATGCTATTAACTCTTCCTAAGATGTTGTCACCACTCTCTGCATACTCCTTAGTTGGGCACAGGGCAGGCTTCCTGCTGCTGTGCCCACCTATCTGCCTGTTCTGTATGTGGGCACCTGACTGCCCCCACCAGCCCCGAGAGCAGCTCAGGTGGCAGGAAAGGGGTCACCTGCTCTGTGACCTCTAGATAGATGGACACAGTCCTTGCCCACAGGTCCTCTGCTGACTGTCTTGGGTGGGGTCCCATTTTCCTACTCAGAAAGAAGACGGCTCTGTGAACCAAGACTTCAAGAAGACCAAAATAAGGGAACAGGTCACCGAGGCCTTCAGAATTCATTAAAGAAAACCAGAACATCCTGGTAGTCCGGCTGCCTCCAAGAAGGTCTCTGGGCTGGGATAAGAGTGCCCTGGTCTGAGCTAGACCATGACAGCAAGAGCCCCAGTGCCCATACAGAAAGCCTTGGCCCAAACTTCTGCTTGGAAGGTGAAGAAGGAAGGTGTGGTTGTCCCCACCATTCAGTAGGTAGGCAGTCAGCTGAGTGAACACTCACTGACTTTCCCTGAGCCACCAGCCTCACAGATCCAGAAAACATTTTCCATTCCCTCAAGAGGGTGATGATTGTTAAATTCCTTTAGCACCTTCACCTTGCCAGGTATTATGCTAAATGCTTAGCAAATCCTCACAGCAGCCTCCTGGTTGGGTAGACATTCTTGTTCCCATTTTACAGATGAGCAAACTCAGATGTCAAGAACACGTAGCTACCCCCATCTGGGAGCTGGGATTCATATCCCCCTCTGCCTGACACAGTGGCCAAGTGACCTGTGGGTCC
This sequence comes from Arctocebus calabarensis, assembly GCA_963573935.1. NCBI lineage: Eukaryota > Metazoa > Chordata > Mammalia > Primates > Lorisidae > Arctocebus > Arctocebus calabarensis. The sequence continues at coordinate 51,239 of CAUYON010029595.1, forward strand.
CTGCCCAGCATAAGCAGCTGCCCTCAGACTATCCCATGTTCACTGATGCCTTCAGGCCTGGCCAGACTTTACCTGGGCCATGAGGCTGAGTGGGCACTCCTTGACAAGAACTGGCCAGCTCCCTTTTCTGGAACTCTCCTTCCCTGAATCTCCTGCTCACGGGACAGTGGAGCAGAGAAAGGCTGGGATCTTGAACCCACCAGCACTACGACCTCTGGGCCGAAGTTTCTCCACTTGTAGATAAGGGGCATTGGAATAAGTGATCAGGGTGTAGGGACATCCCACTGCTATAATCAGTGACTAATGAGCTGAATGGGGCTTAAATTTCACACAGTCCCCTTTGCAGGGTTTAATAATCTTGTCATCTGCTGCGTTGACTGGGAGATGCGAGGAGCTGCAGCTTTGCCTCAGGTGTAAATTTGCTCTGTAATTTTAAGAAGGGGCACAAGAAGCAGGTTACAAGCTCTGTTGTGGCATGTAGCAAATTAACTTTATTTCTGACCACCTTATATACATTGGCAGTCTCGTGCACACTTAATCTGTAATTTACAACATTCACCATTATCTAACTTCCTCTATCGAATTCTAAACCTAAGTGGCAGACATCAAGTCTGCAAACCAGCACAGTGCTCTTTTACCTTAACTCCTTGTAAATGAGCCTCAGCTTTTGTGTAAGAAATCTACATACAAATAAGAGAGACAGAGCTACAGGGGAACTGCTTTCTGTAACTCCTGATGCACTCACCAAGTTAACCTTAAATGGATTTATGACTCTGTTTCTCCACAGTGCTGAGATCTTTAGGTTGTTACAAAATGTTTTACATTTTGTCAAGCTCTGGACTGTGTCTCCAGGCAAGAAACTTTTCAGCTTCTAACTCCTTGAAACCAACAGCTGCAAAAACTTCAAAGTATCTGTTTCCAGATGACCAGGAAACAGTCTTTGTGTTTGCCTCAGGGTAGCCCAAACCTGTCGCTTTTTCTGTGAAGGCAGAAGGCAATTTAACCCATTAGTGGCTCACTCAAATTAGATGTAGATGAGACATACGTGTGGGGATTTCTAACCCCACACATGGCTTACAAACATATGAAAAAATGCTCACCATCCTTAATCATCAGAGAAATGCAAATCAAAACTACTTTGAGATATAATCTAACTCCAGTAAGATTAGCCCACACAACAAAATCCCAAAACCAGAGATGTTGGCATGGATGTGGAGAAAAGGGAACACTTCTACACTGCTGGTGGGAATGCACACTAATATGAAGGACGTTTGGAGAATACTTAGAGATCTAAAAA
>CAUYON010029596.1:0-25905 GCA_963573935.1 Arctocebus calabarensis
AGTGGTGAGTACTGCATCAGAGGTACAGGGGAGTGGTGGAGTACTGCATCACAGGTACAGGGGACTGGTGGAGTACTGAATCAGAGGTACAGGGAGTGGGGGAGTACTGCATCACAGGTACAGGGGAGTGGGGGAGTACTGCATCACAGGTACAGGGGAGTGGTGGAGTACTGAATCATAGGTACAGGGGAGTGGTGGAGTACTGAATCATAGGTACAGGGGAGTGGGGGAGTACTGCATCACAGGTACAGGGGAGTGGTGGAGTACTACATGGTGGGTACAGGGGAGTGGTGAGTACTGCATCACAGGTACAGGGGAGTGGTGAGTACTGCATCAGAGGTACAGGGGAGTGGTGGAGTACTGAATCATAGGTACAGGGAGTGGGGGAGTACTGAATCACAGGAACAGGGGAGTGGTGGAGTACTGCATACAGGTACAGGGGAGTGGTGGAGTACTGCATCAGAGGTACAGGGGAGTGGGGTAGTACTGCATCAGAGGTACAGGGGAGTGGTGGAGTACTACATCACAGGTACAGGGGAGTGGTGGAGTACTGCATCAGAGGTACAGGGGAGTAGAGGGGTATTGCATCAGAGGTACAGGGGAGTGGGGGAGCACTGCATCTGACAAGAGGCGGATCTCAGGTGGGTGTGGACCACGGGCAGTAGCGTTAATGAGGGTGACGTTCACTCACCCCACTGCTCACCTCGGGCTGTGCAGCCTAGTCTCTGAGGGGCACTGCTCCACACCAGTCTACAGCTTGAGGACTGGGGCCTCAGTGCTAGAAGAACCCTCTAGAAGAGCAGGAGACAGAGACTTAAAAGTTCACAGAAACATCTCAACTCAATTTACAATCCCCAAGATGTGGAAACAACCTAAACGCCATCAACCTAGGATTAACAAGCTGTCTTATTTGCACACCATGGAATATTATTCACCCATAAAAAGATGGTGACTTTATATCTTTTGTATTAAGCTAAATGTATTTGAAACACATTCTTCTTAGTAGTTATCACAAGAATGGAAAAGCAAGTATTAATTCAATATTATTAATATGAAGAGAGCGGATGATCTAATACCCGCCCATGTGAGAGAAAAACTCAATTCAAGATGGGAGGAGGGGGCAAGGGGCAGAGGGGGGAGAGGAGAGGAATATTCCCACTTAATGGTCTCAACGTGGACCAACGTGGTCTCAACGTGGAGCAGGATGCAACTGCAATAAGAACTAACTATTCTTACCAAATGCAAACACTGGAACCTAATTCTTTGCACTCTCAAATTAATCTGAAATTTTTTTGCAAAGTTCCCAGAAACAAAGATTATAGTGCTCAAAAATTATATTTTCATATATATATGTGTATATATATATATATATGTATGTATTTCTAGTAAAGAAGAAAATACCAACAGGTTGGGACATATCCACACAACAGAATACTATACCTGCAATAAAAATAATGGGTCTAAATAGAGCCACATACCCAAATGGGAATGAATCCACAAATATCACGATGAATAAAAAACAAGCAAGTAGTAAAAGAATATAAAATTTGATTCCATTTATATAAAGTTCAAAATTTTAAAAAGTGCAATACCTAGAGATATGTACATATGTGGTAAGGGAACAATGAACTTCAACTCTGCACTCAGAAGACAGACTGTCCCAGAGCAGACGGGGGACACTCCCCTGCCGACTGGTGGGCTTCTCTGCTATCTACACACATCCCACTGTGTGTGTCTTCTACTAGAGCTCATGTCTAAAACCGTTTTATTAATACATGTTTCAGAATTTAAAACTGAAAAGATGAAATATGTTTTTAATATAACTACCTATAGAACAAAAGGGTTGGCCAACTTGGGTCTGAATATTTGCATAAAATGAAGTATGCTGACTGTGGTATTTGTAGAGAAAACAGAATAAAGAACAAAAGTATCAATGAAATATGACAAAACAGCAAGACAATAAGAGTGACTGAGACAATACACAAACGGGTAAGTGATCTGGCAGTTACTAATTCTCCTTGTGTAAGCAATTTGATTTGTGTGAGACATACTTGAAGGAAAATGTCAGAAATGTTTTTAAAACCTGACAGGCACTGGGATTGGGCAAATCTCAACAAAAGGGAAGTTGAGGGTGGAGCTGTAATTTTAGACAAAGCAGAATTCAAGACAATAAAACATCAAATTGGGACAAGATCGCGTTGCATTATTAGAGATGTAATCTACCAGTAAGGAACAAAGATCTGCTAACATCCAGACGGAGCGGCAAGAAACGAAAATAGATTGATGGGGAAAAGCGGGTGCGGGGAGAGCTAACAGCCTCAGTGGACGGGGCAGAAGCTCTACAGCAGCGGTTCTCAACCTTCCTAATGCCCCAACCCTTTAATACAGTTCCTGTGAGTTGTGAACCACAGGTTAGAACCGCTGCTCTAAGGGGTATTTTCTGAGTTGTTTTCCAGGTTTTTTATAATGCACAGCTATTACTCACATGGTGGGAAAAAAATCACCATGAAGATGTGTGCTTTGGTGAGGAAACCACACATACAAGAAAGGCAGACTCTGGCCAAACTGCAAACCAAACAAACAAAAAAATAGCCGGGCATTGTGGCAGGCACCTGTGGTCAGGGAGGGGAATCGCCTAAGCCCAGGAGATGGAGGTTGCCCACTGTACCAAAGTGAGACTCTGTATGAAAGAAAAGAAAAGAAATGAAAAGAAAAGAAGATGATGTGGAGTGATTAAAAAAAGAAAATCTTGTCAGCTGAGAAAAAACTTGTTTGGCTTGGAGTTCAAGCGGCTAAGGCGCCAGCCACATACACCACAGCTGGCTGGTTCCATCCTGTGCCCGCCAAACAACAATGATAGTGACAACCAAAAAATAGTCGGGCGTTGTGAGGGCGCCTGTGGTCCCAGCTACTCGGGAGGCTGAGGCAAGAGAATCGCCTAAGCCCAGGAGTTGGAGGTTGCTGTGAGCTGTGTGATGCCACAGCACTCTGCTGAGAGTAATAGAGTGAGACTCTGTCTCTACAAAAAATAAATAAATAAATAAGAAAAGCAGACTCACTCTTCTTCCAAAAGTAACTCTGAGCATCCCTGTAACTGATTTTTAAACCCTCTATCAGGTAATACTGCTTATGCAGTGTTATTTTAAGTCATTTTTCAATCATTTTTTCTATTACTTACAACCACACAAACTCAACAACAGCAAAACAAATTTGAAATCTTTGAGTCTTTCATTCCTAATCAGTTTTTGTATTTTTTTTTAAATTAGATCTATCGAGCACTTAGATTCAATACACCTGAAAATCAGGATAAAACATAAATGTTTCAATATCATCATTATATAGCATAAAATTATTCGGGGATCAAAGAGAAGGTCCACGAGTAAGTAATACTTTTCATTAAAAGAGGTCAGACATTTGAAAGAAATCTGATAACTAATAGCCTATAATGTAGAAATGTTTTAAAGCTGGAGAAGAGAAAATACTTCCTCAGAACTGCATATTAAATTCACTTTCAATTAGCACGCTTCAGCATTTTACTCTTGTGATTTGTGTGCTTGGTAATACTTTTTAAATTAACTGTGCCACGGACAGACATAACACATTCTTCACAGCCGTAATAATTTCTAATGCTATATCTTTATAACAGTAATTGCCTTCTTTCTGAAAGAATACTCATTTTGAATCTAGTGACACTGTATTTATTACTTTCCTCATACTAGAGCTGCCTCAGCGTATCAGATTTTTTTCTTAAGGACATTTTTCTGTCGGGAGACCACGCAGACCCCAGGGCAGAGGAAGTCCGTGAGGAAAGGGGCACACTTCACAAGGGGCGGCGATGTCCAAGGTGGACATCAGACAAAACGCGTCATTTCCTGGGACCTGTGGATGGATTCTGACATCTGTACAAACCTATGAAATGTGTAAGAGTCATCAGCAATACAGTGAATTAAACAGCTAATGTAGGGGCAGCGCCTGCGGCTCAGAGGAGTAGGCCGCCAGCCCCATATGCTGGAACCCAGCCCCGGCCAAAAACTGCAAAAAATAAAAATAAAAATAAACTGCCAACATAGCAGAGCACACATCAGGTCGGTCACTGGTCATCGTGCTCCACTCTCAGTAGAGGGGTCACCCTGCCCGGCTCCCCCACAGACAACCTGGTCCAACCAGAGCAGCCTGCGGACAGCACCTGAACTAGGAGCCAGAGTGTCCTCTCTCCCCAAAGCCGGCCCTCTCTTTCCCAGACCTTAGCACCAGATGAGTATTTACTGTGGGAACGAGAAAGGTCCTATTGCTGGGCAGCACCTGTGCTCAAGGAGTAAGGTCCCATATACTGGAGGTGGCAGGTACAGACCCAGCCTGGCCAAAAACTGCAAAAAAACCAAAGAGGTCCTATCGCCGCTGGGTCGGGTACCAGTGACTGGACTATGTCCAGGAAGCACTTTTGAGAAGCTGCTCTATGGACAGGTGGGACCATCCGGGCAGTCACAGGCTCCTGGAGTGTTCAAGCACAAGCCCACGGCAACTCTGAAGCTGGAGAGAAGATTCGAGTTCCACCACTGCTGTCTTTATCTTCCAAAATTTTCCACAGTTCGACTATTCCTGGCCCCTCACACCTGATACTTTCCCTGATGCATGGATTTGTTGAAGTTGTCCTACGGGCCCAGCTCTCTAAACCACCTGCCCATCCTGCGTTTAAGCTGAATCTCATTCTCACCTTGATACTCAGCCTGAATCTCTGAATCATTTTTCTCCCACCCTGGCCTTCCAGGAAGCGGCAAGACACATGGAAAGAGAAGCCCTTGGAAAGGAGACCAACCTCCACTTCTCCATCCAAGCTTCAGCACTACCCGTGTGCTGCTCCTGTGACCACGGCTCCTGACAGTACCCCCTGCAAAGGGGCAGTTCTTCCCTTGTAGCAGTGAATACTTACCTTAAAGGGCTCCTAATGGCTAATGTTCAAAACACACCGCAATGCCATCAGTTTCCTGTGATCTATAACTGGTGACTCTTACAAATTTCATAGGCTTTTGTTTGTACAGATGTCAGGATCTATTTATAGATAAATAAAAATTATCTATATAACTCCTTTCTCAATTTATTACATTCTAACTTGCAATTATTTCCTCTCATTATCGTATATGACTATTTTAATAATTCATGGCTGTTTTTATTTGCTCAATGCATATCACATCTTCACGTAGACCCCAAACTTCCTGAAGGCAAGACCACACATTACCCTTTGTTTCCAGCCCATCCACGGCTCAGGGCCAATTACCAGGACACAAGAGGCTCTGAGCCTCAACTCACCGCAATTCCGAGGCCCGCCATGCGTTGACGGTGTCCATTACACATCCAGGACAGACAGAATAAGGAACTGTTTACCAGGCACGTTTCAGAATTAGCCCTGGTTACACACTTAAAGGTCGAATGCTGATGTGGCCCAGGAAACACGTTACCAACCCTCCATCAGCAGCAGCTATTGGAACTCTTCTCTCTAGAGACATCCTTCAACTTCCCTGATACCCACAATTGGGAATACTAAGTGGTTTATCACAATCAAGAAACTTATCAGGGCTTTGGAGTCCAGCTACATGTAGCTCACTTCACAGACATTAACCAGTAGACTCAGATTACAAGTGACCCTCCGTGGCCACATGCTGGCAGATACGCCAAGTCTAGGGCGCCAGCACAGGCACATACAGGGCCCCTCAGCACCCAGAGACGGCCCCACCCACAGACCCCAACACTCACCAAGTCTCTACCCTCTCTGGAAGAGAGTCACACCGTCTAGACTAGTACTGGACAACACACTCTTTCTGAGCAGCTTCCCAAAGCCGGTCACAAGCCTCTTACAATTGCTTCCAGGTGAATGCAAAGCAATGCATTTAATTCATTATGCTTTTTTTTTTTGTTTTTGTAGAAACAGAGTCTCACTTTATCACCCTCAGTAGAGTGCCAACTCCTGGGTTTAGGCGATTCTCTTGCATCAGCCTCCTAAGTAGCTGGGACTACAGGCGTCCGCCACAATGCCCGGCTATTTTTTTTTTTTTTTTGCAGTTTGCAGGGGGGCCGGGTTTGAACCTGCAACCCTCAATATATGGGGCTAGCGCCCTACTTGCTGAGCCACAGGCACCGCCCAATTCATTACACTTTATGAGCATATAATTACCTTATTAGGTAAGGTAATTACCTTATTGTGACCTTGTCGTTAACCTTCCTATCCAAGCTCACTGACTCTTGCAGAAAGTAAGTTTTAATGTATTTTCATTTAAAAATGTGTCTGAAGGATTAAAATGAAGGTTTACACTTCCCAGTACAGTGATTTAAGCAAATATAAATCACTGGCAGGTTTCAATAAAAATGAGTACTTTATCAAAGACTATTTTTAATTTCATATGCTCTTGAGTGGCTTCCTTATGTTATACTTTAATTAAACTGCTTCCGTCTCGGTTTTCTGGTTAGACTATCTTTCCCTGCTGACATTTAATACTGGTAGTAAATTTAAAGAGAAGTAAATTAGTCTACTTTCATAAACAAGATGGAGGTTTTAGATACGTTAAGCTGCTTTATTAGCAAAGCAAAATTCTGCATTGTTTTAAGGACCTTACAGACGTGTGTACAGCTTACTGCCTTCTCCTCTCCTGCACTCGATGAACAGATGAAGGCTTCATCTTCAACGCCACCAAGCAAAATACACTCTCTTCAAAAGAGGTCATGATCTTGACTGGGAGAAACCCCCAAAGTGAATTTATAATGAATTTTCTGAATAAATAATGACTCTAAATACATTCGCATTAAACACATTAACCTTTAACTCACCTATATTTTTAAATAGCATATTAAAGTTATATTTGAGTTCAATTCATAGCTTTGAAAGAAAGCCCTACAGGCTTTCTATAACTCATAATATTAAAGGTTAAAATGATTCATAATTTTTTTTCTGTAGAATATGGCAAACATAGGACTTTGTGGTGAGACTAGGACTGAATTTCTGATGGGCACAGCAGGCAACATTTCTGTTAGTACAAATATGCAGAAATACTTTTGAAAAGAAGTTAATATATGCAGGATAAGACTTCAAGCTTTCTTACATTGAAAAATGATCAGCATAGCAATGAAGAGAGAGAAATTTTAAAAGCCACGAATCTGAGCTAAAGTTCATTCATCATACACTTCAAATTCCTTGATGTCTGCATGTTATAATAAATACTGTAGTTGAGAAAAATAAAAATAACAGCATCCAAGCTGAATGGAAAGACAAAGCTATTTTTCTTCAACAACAAAGCTATTTTTCTTCAAAGCTATTTTCTTCATCTTATCTGTAAGATTCCCATAAAATTGAGGTTTTGGCAAGGATTAGTCATTCAGAGTTAGGTGACTATTCACAGTAAGGGGCTAGGTTCTCTAAACCTAGGGCTAATTATCAGACGCCTGTTCTACCACTTCAGGGACAGCTCGAGACATTCTGATTGAGCCCAGGACAGCAGAAGAGTTATTGTGGCCCTCACTATGCTACACACCAGAATGCTCCCTGCAGCTAAAGAACCACCCAACGCCTGCTGGATAAAGGCAAAACTAAGGAAATGTCCTTTTTTTGAGAAAAGAAATATGGAAGGAAGAAATCTTTATCTTTCCGCTTCTCTTATTTATTTTTTGTTTTTGAGACACTCTCACTGTTGCCCCAAACTACAGTGCCATGCCATCATAACTCACAGCAGCCTCAAACTCCCGGGCTCCAAGTGATCCTCTTGCCTCAGCCTCCCGAGGAGAAGCTGGGACTATAGGTGGATACCACTATGCCTGGCTAATTTTTCTGTTTTTATTAGAGATGGGGTCTCACTCTTGCTCAGGCTGGTCTCGAACTCATGAGCTCAAGCAATCCTTCTGCCTCGGCCTCCGAAAATGCTAGGATTATAGGTGTGAGCCATGGGACCTCAACTTGCTGGTGTGACGCAGTGAAGTCTCCCTCTGAGCTGCAAAGGTAAATGAATTGTGCCTTGGTAAACTCAGCAAAGAGGGTTTTTGGTTATAATGTTGCTGGACCAACGAGTCCGTTCTCCTGTCACCCGGGCCAACAGAGAAGTGGCCAGAGATCAACAGTTTCACTTTTATTTGCAGAAAGCCAGCGATTCTGGAGAGCAGAGGGCATAGAACTGCTCTGCCCTCCTCTTTCCCTTTGTTACCTTTTATTCTCACAGTAAAAGTCACATCAGCACTGTTACTCATCATAGCTTATCTCACAGATGCCCCTCACAGGTTACAAGGTTACACAATGTCTTCCTATCTTACAGTGGTTGTATCTTCAAAGCATTTTCATTCTGGAGTAAATTTTAACACTTCCCTGCGTGCACAGAGTGTCCTGGGTCTTTGACTGGTACCACGGAGACCAATTCTGCAACTTAACTATGACAGTTGCCTTAGAAGGGAATAAACAGTCTCCAGATGTCGACACAAGGGCTCCTCGGGCCTGGCTAGGGCCTGACCAGCAGCGCCCTGCAGGAACTGGCCGCTCAGGTAGACAGGGGCTGGTAACCAAAAGGCCTCAGGGGGTGGCACCTGTGGCTCAGCGAGTAGGGCACTGGCCCCATATACCGAGGGTGGCGGGTTCAAACCAGCCCCAGCTGAACTGCAAACCAGAAAAATAGCTGGGCATTGTGGCAGGCGCCTGTAGTCCCAGCTACTCGGGAGGCTGAGGCAAGAGAATCGCCTAAGCCCAGGAGTTGGTGGTTGCTGTGAGCTGTGTGACGCCACGGCACTCTACTGAGGGTGATAGAATGAGACTCTGTCTCCGCCAAAAAAAAAAAAGGCCTCAGGTAGGCAGTGGTTAGAGCCAGGCAGCCATAGCTGGAAACTCACCCACGCGCCATCCCACAACCCAGTGCCCCCTTTGGCCAGGATGATAACACTCACTCGTCAAGTGCCTCACTATGACGTCAAGAGAACTAAGTGGAGAAAACACTGGAAAAGGGCCACATGTAGGGCGTCTCACAGCCTACTTGTTGTCACAGAAGGTCGGTGGACGCGACGAGATTCAGCAGCTGTGATTTCCTCCCATTCAACTCTCTTGCTGTCAAACCGTTTGGTTACAATAACTTTCCCTCAGCCATAGGGAAGGCACAACGCTTAACCTCCAGCCGTGAATCATAACCGGGTGGCAGACAGAGAAAGTCCATGCATTTGACTCGTTATTAATCATTTCAAATAAACTGGGTATGACCTGAGTTGGCGTTTGTGCCTTCAAAAAAGTTTTCATAGACTATTTTTTAGAGCAATTCCATGTTCACAGCAAACTTCAGCAGAAGGTATAGAGCGTTCCCGTTCACTCCCCAGCCTCCCCCACCGCCAGCGTCCCCGGCCAGAGTGGTACATTCGTCACAATCAACCAGCTTGTAAGGTGACACAGCATCGCCCAGAGCCCACACTTTACGCAAGGGCTCACTCTTGGCAAGTACATTCTACAGTTTAGAGACAAATGCACATGACACACACCCATCATCACGGTCAACATACAGAGTAGCTTCACTGCCCTAAAAACCTTCCATGCTCCCCTGTTCATCCCTCTCCCCAAACCCCTGGCAACCCTGATTTGTTTACTGCCTTCATGGTTTCGCCTTTTGCAGAATGTCATATAGAGCCACATGGCACATGCAGCCTTTTCAAACTGACTTCTTTCACGTGGCAATGTACATCAATACCCTCCTTTTAACACCACATAATATCCCATTGTCCAAGGAACCTTATTTATTATCTGTTCACTTACTAAAGGTCAGGGTTGTCTTTTTGCCCCACCACTTTGGGAATGTGATTTCCAAAAACTAGTTTTTAAAGAAGCAGATGTTAGCATTTCTGAAGGCTACTATGATTTGTCTTTCTCCTACAGTAGCCTGCAGGAAAAAGAAAAATCGAATCTAGTAAAGGCATTTCTAACATTTCCACAACCTGAAGATATCTAACCTTTGTCTCTTCCAAAGCTTCACCTTACCACAGTCATCTCTGTGAGAAGCCAAGGCCCTGAGCCACCCAGTGACCCCCTGAATCAGGATGTCTGCAGCAAAAACCGGTGTTCATTCAAAGGAGTGTCCCCAGTGCCCTGATGAGTGCCCAAGTTTAAAAGCCACTGACATGAGCCGTCAGATGACTTCTGTTATGTGCTGGGTTAAGAGCTATTTTGTTTTGCCTAATAAATACTGTTTTATGTCACTAAATTTAATGTGTTATTTAAACTGGGATTTTTTATTGGCTTTATCGAAGTATAATTTACAGGAAAGAAAACCCAACCATTTTTAGTGCACAGCTCAGTTAAACCTGACAAATGTGTAACTCATGTAAGCACCACCACCGCAATCAAAATATAGAACATTCTCTCACACCCAAAGGTTTCCTGGTGCTCCTCTGCGGTGCCACACTCCAGCTCTAGGCAACCAACCGCTGATCTGTTCTCCAACACTAGAATTTGACAAAAATGGAATCACATAATATACAGTCTTTGGTGTCTGGCTTCTTTTATTTAAACTATTGCTTTTGAGATTCATCCATGTCGCATCTATCAATAATGAGGATTTTTTTTTTTTTTTTTTTTTTTTAATATAAAGAATAACAGTCAATAACCACCCGTAGAGTGCCACAGCGTCAGAGTTCACAGCAACCTCCAACTCCTGGGCTTCTTGTTTCAGCCTCCCGAGTAGCTAGGACTACAGGCACCTGCCACAACACCTGGCTATTTTTTGTTGCAGTTTGACTGGGGCAGGGTTTGAACCTGTCACCCTGGGTATATGGGGAGGGCCAACTCACTGAGCCACAGGCACCACCCAACAATGAGAATCTTTTTAACCATAGCAATACTGTGCCTGAAGAGTGAACTATTTAGCAAACAACACTCAAAACACTTGAAGACAGCTCGGCGCCTGTGGCTCAACGGGCTAAGGCACCAGCCACGTACACCTGAGCTGTCGGGTTCGAATCCAGCCCTGGCCCGCCAAACAACAATGACGGCTGCAACCAAAAAATGGCCGGGCGTTGTGGCGGGCACCTGTAGTCCCAGCTACTTGGGAGGCAGAGGCAAGAGACTCTCTTGAGCCCAGGAATTGGAGGTTGCTGTGAACTGTGATGCCACAGCAGTCTATCCAGGGTGACAGTTCAAGCTCTGTCTCAAGGGGAAAAAAAAAACACTTGAAGATGATTAAGAATTGTATTCCACCCCACTCAAAGAGCACCTGTGAGTAATAGGTGATTCCTATTTTAGGATCGCAAGGAGATTTGAGGCTCCATGAAGTGCAGTAATCTCTGTAGATGAGCTCTGAACGGATGTACACATAGCACAATAGCTCTTATTTTTTTTAATCTTACTAAAGACCATTAAAGGAGATGTGGAGAGAAGGAGCATGTCAGCAAAAATGACACAATTAGGACCTGAAAATTGATCCCACCATAAAAGGAAGAAAAACGCTGGGAGAAAGTGTCAGAATAAACTTTCTCAGGAATCTGGAAGTTAACCAAGGGAGCGAGCCTGGGAGCATTTGTTTGTTTGTTTGTTTTTTGAGACGGAGTCTCACTGTGTCACCCTCTGTAGAGTGCGTGGCATCACAGCTCACAGCAACCTCAAACTCTTAGGCTTAAGCGATTCTCTTGCCTCAGCCTCCCAAGCAGCTGGGACTACAGGCGCCTGCCACAATGCCCAGCTATTGTTTTGTTGCAGCTGTCATTGTTGTTTAGCTGGCCCGGGCCATGTTCAAACCCACCACGCTGCATGTCGCCGGCACCTCGGGAGCATTTCTTCAAGATCAACAGCTGCCTCTCAGTAAGAACGGTGAGCTTCACTCCCGTCTTTCATTCCTCTGCTCCACAGCAGCCTTGAAAAGTAACAGCTCACATTCCCAGTGGAGCAGGGAAGCCACACATTTAAAGGCAAGTGTATTCACTTTGCAGCTGCCTGATCAGTAGATAATAGTTGAGGCAAAAAAACAGACCAACCAAAAAGCTTTTCTAAAAAAACCCTGGGGAATAAGTTGTCTATAGTACTTTTGAAAAGATCTGACCTGTTTCCTGGAGGACAGAATGCCACACACAAGCATAAGGCTGTGCACGTGTCCAGGAAAACCCTGAGAGGGCTCTGCCAGGGGTGTCCAACCTCTTGGCTTCTCTGGGCCACACCAGCGGAAGAAAAGCTGTCTTTGGCCACACATTAAATACACAAACACTAATGAAAGCTGGCGGAAAAGAGACGAGGGGAAAAAAAAGTCCCTGCGTAATTGTTGTGATATCCACCACCACAGATGAGCCAAATAGTCCTCACAGAATCCTCACACGGGTTGTGGGCCTCAGGAGGACACCCCTGCAGCTCTCGCCCTCACACTGAGGTTTAGGGCAAGCTGGAAGTGGAAGGCTGGAGCAGAGGTGGCAACTGCCTGGCAGAATGCGGAAGGCACTCAGCAGACACCCAGAGCCCCCCGGAGAAGAATGGGAGAAGTGCTGTCTCAGGCATTTGAGAAAATCTCTGTCCAGTCACGAGCTGATGACTAAACTAACCAAGGAGACAACTCAGCAGCCTCACGTGACAAATAACACAGATTGTACAGAATTAGTTCAAAACATCATTAAATTAACAAACAATAAGCGGAACAAGTCTTGTCAATAACAAAATGTGGTCAGTGGGAAGAATTTGATTTCCAGAGTTGCCATATTACATTATTGTAAATGTCTACTTTTCAACAATAAAAAGAAAAATATAATAACACAAAAAGGCATGGCCCGTACACATAGGCAAGAAAGAAATCAATAGATGGTCCCCGAGGAATGCCAGACGGCAGACATAGTACACAACAACTTTAAATCAGGTTATTTTATTTTTATTTGTTTATTTATTTATTTATTTATTTATTTTAGAGACAGAGTCTTCACTCTGCTGGCCTCAGTAGAGTACTGTGGCATTACAACTCGCAGCAATCTCTTGGACTTAGGCAAGTCTCTTGCCTCTGCCTCCCAAGTAGCTGGGACTACAGGCGCCCACCACAATGCCTGGCTATTTTTTTTCTTGTTGCATTTTCGCTGACGCCGGGTTTGAACCTGCCACTCTCAGTACATGGGGCAGGCACCCTATGCACTGAGCCACAGGCGCTGCCCTAAATCAGGTATTTTAAATACATTAGAAGAACCAAGGGAAACCTTGTTTAAAGAATGAAAGAAAAAATATGAGAATGATGTCTGAACAAAGAATATTAACAGATAGAAATTAAAAGAAAATCAAATAGAAATCATGGCATTAAAAAGTATAACACTCAAATAAAAATTCTCTGCAAGAATTAAATAGTAGATCTGAATACAGAAAAGAATCATCAACTAACTTAAAGACACATCAATTGAGATTATCCAATCTGAAGAAAAAATAAACAGATCCCAAGAGATGCCTGGGATACCATTAAAGTGTACATAATTGGGGGATCAAAAGTAGAAGAGAGAAAATGAAAAGGGTAGAGAGAATATTTGAAGAAATTATGGCCCAAAACTTCCCAAATTTGATGAAAAGACATGAATACGCACATCCAAGTTCAATGAACCTGAGTAAACTCAGAGATCCCTGCCTAGACATATCATAATCAAACTGTCCAAAGCCAAAGCCATGGGCAGAACTTGAAGGCAAGAGATCAGTGACTCATCACAGACAAGACACCCCAATAAGATTAACAGTTTCCATTTTTGTCACGTGTGGCTGCTGAGTTGTCTCCTTGGTTAGTTTAGTTATCAGCTCGAGACTGGACAGAGATTTTCTCAAATGCCTGGAGGGCAGGAGGCAGTGCAACGGCATATTCAAGGTTTCAAAAGGGAAAAAACAAACAAACAAACAAAAAACTGGCTTCCAAGAATTCTATATCAAGCAAAACTACCCTTTAAAAATGCAGGAGAAACTAAAGGCATTGCCAGATAAACAAAAACGGAAAGAATTTGTTGCTATGAGACCTGAACTATAATAAATAGTAAAAAATCTTTTAGGCCGAAAACAAACTAGATAGTAACTCAAACGCACACAGAAATACAAGAACAGCGATGGTGACTACACAGATGTTACGGTTTGGATGTGGTTTCTCTCAGCTAGAGCTCAAGTTGAAATTTAATTGCCAATGGAACAGTGTTGGAAGGTGGTGCCTTTGAGATGTGATTAAATTGCGAACTGGATTAATGCCTTTCTCTTAAGACTGGATTAGTTCTCACAGGAATGAATCCAATCCCCTCGCGTGGGTTGTTATAAAGCAGTTACCTCTTGTGCACGCTCCCGAGTTTCCTTCCCTTGCTCTGCTATGTTCTGAGGCTCCAAAAGGACTTCACTAAGGAGCCTCACGTGTGGCCACCCAATCTATTTAGCTCATGGTTCTGCAGGCTGAACACCTTTTTTTTTTCTTTGAGACAGAGTCTCAGTATGTGGCCCTCAGAAGAGTGTTGTGGCATCACAGCTCACAGCAACTTCCAACTCTTGGGCTTAAGTGAATCTCTTGCCTCAGCTTCCCAAGTAGCTGGGACTATAGGCGCCGGCCACGACAGTTGGCAATTGTTTATTTATTTTTTTTTTTGTAGAGACACAGTCTCATTTTATCGCCCTGGGTAGAGTGCCGTGGCATCACACAGCTCACAGCAACCTCCAACTCCTGGGCTTAGGTGAATCTCTTGTCTCAGCCTCCCGAGTAGCTGGAATTACAGGCGCCTGCCACAACACCCGGCTATTTTTCTGTTTTGCAGTTCTGCTGAGGCTGGGTTTGCACCCACCACCTTCGGTATATTGGGCTGGCCCCCCACTCGATGAGCCCCAGCCAGCATTTTTTAGTTGTAGTTGTCATTGTTGTTTGGCAGGCCTAGGCTAGATTCGAACCTACCAGCTCTGGTGTATGTGGCTTGTGCCCTAGCCACTGAGCTACAGGTGCCGAGCCTGAACACCTTTTTTTGGTAAATTACCTAGCCTTGGGTATTCTGTTAGATCAATACACACACACAAAATAAGGCATACAGAAAACAAATATAATAGGAAACATAATCCTTCCTTGTCAGTAGTTACATTAAAGGAAAAGTAGTTAAATGCTACAATTAGAAGGTAGAAATTGGCAGAATGGATTTACAAACATGATCAAACCACATGCAGTCTACAAGGGACTTCCTTTATATTCACAGACACAAAGAGTTTGACAGTAAAAAATGAAAAATGATGTGCATGCAAACACTAACCAAAAGGAAGCTATTAGTAACAATCCTAATATCAGTCAAAATACTCTTTAGGACAAAAATTATTGCCAGAAACAAAGAAAAACATTTCATAAAGAAAAGGGGCCAATCAACTGAGAATATATACCAATTATAAACATAGTCATACCTATCAACTGTCCCAGAGCAGCAAAGACAGCACACAACAGCATCCTGAACAGTGAGCTGGTCGCTCTACACGGATTAAAGAGAAGACATCAGCCTAAGTCAGTCAACCTGAGCCCTGCAGCCAAGAGCAAGTGCAGCCCTGGAAAGGCAGCAAAATGACCCAACAGTTAAAAAGTACAGATCCCTGAGCTCCACTCCCAGCAATTCTGATGTGACGCGTCTGGAGTAATATTTCTCATAGTCCCCCAGGTGTGCAACCAGGATGAGGAGACACTGGCCTAGGGATTAGAAGCTCGGGCTCTGAAACATGCTGCCAGGGTTCCACCCCTTACTAGCTGCAAAACCTTGACCACAACTCGACTCTGCTGTGCCCACATCAGAGAAGAGTGTCTGAAGCACAGTGAATCATTACACATGTTAGCAATTACCGTCGTCATCATTGTCACCATCCTGCTCAGGACAAGCACAGCTTGAGGCACCTCTGAACCTTCAGGATGGACAGTGAGGTTGGGAAGAGAGCGACAGAAGGCGGCTTTACCAGTGGAAAATAAGCTCAGCTGTTCCCTCCTGAGCCTGCTTCATTCCCCCATGGACCCTAAAATGCTCCTGACAGTCAACTCAGACCTCCCACTTTCACAGATCCCAAAAATGGCCTTCACATGCTGGGCCAGGCCTCTGAGGATGACGTTGCAGAAACGCCAAGTGTACCTTCCCGCCCCAAGAAACACACACAAAACCACCAAGCCAATAATACCAACCACCAATACCCTCATCAGCACAGTCTTTCTTTCATTAATATAAGACAACCAAAGATAGCCTGACATGGAGTGAAAAAAAAATCAAGAATAAAGACCTATATGATCAAAGAGATCAATTAATCCGTGGGGAGAGGTGAGAATATCTGGTAAACAAAATTCAAATTAATATCTTTTAAGGAGACTGCATCCATCCAATGAATGTTTCATAAAGTGTGAACACGTTGCTATGAAAAAGAAGCAATTAGAGAATTTCCACACAGAGTTCTCAGAAAATAACATAACTGTCTGTCAAAATAAAAGATTCAACAGAAGGGTCAAACAGAAGAACATATATCGCGGAAGCCCAAATTAGTTATCTAGAAAATAGCACAGAAGAAACACCCAGAAAGTAAAGAAAAATGTTTCAAAATGTTAAGAATCCCACAGGATGAATTTAGCAGGCAGAACAGAAGCCAAGAAGAAAAGAAATTCAAGAAAGAGAAGGCAAAAAAAAAAAAAAAAAAAGGATGAGATATATTTAAAGACTTAATGGAAGAAATTTCCCCAGCAAATTTTCTATCCAATAGACCTATAATTAAAACCAGCCCAACATAGCCAGGCATTGCGGTGGGCGCCTATAGTCCCAGCTACTTGGGAGGCTGAGGCAAGAGAATCACTTAAGCCCAGGAGTTGGAGGCTGCTGTGAGCTGTGATGCCACATCTACCCTGGGTGACAAGGTCTCAAAAAATAAAAATAAATAAAACGAGCCCAACAATTCACTACAGGGGCCGGTAACCAAATATGATATCAACACACAGTATCTTTCCAGGAATTATAGCAGAAAATACAGCTGACCCTTGAACAACACAATTCAAACTATGCAGGTCCACTTACATGTGGACCCTCCCACCTCTGCACCCCGAGACAGCAAGACCCACCTTGCTCAAAGTGAACATGACAGGGGTGAAGACCTTATAGAACATCCTACTTCCACTTAATGAATAGTGAATATATTTTCTCTTCCTTATGATTTTCTTAGTCTAGCTTGCTAATTTTGTTTTTTTCTTTGTACATACATGACATATAAAATATGTGTTAATTGACCATGTATGTTATCACTAAGGCTTCCAGTCAACAGTTATCTATCAGTAGCTAAGTTTTGGAGGAGTCGAAAGTTATACTCAAATCTTCAATTGCATAGGAAGCTGGTGCCCCTAACTCAGTGGTTCTCAACCTTCCCAATGCCGTGACCCCTTAATACAGTTCCTCAAGTTGTGGTGATCCCCGACCATAAAATTACAAGCCACGAAAATAATGTTATGATTAGGGGTCACCACAACAAGAGGAACTGTATTAAAGGGTCACGGCATTGGGAAGGTTGAGAACCACTGCCCTAACTCCTGTGTTGTTTAAGGGTCAACTGTATATTCTCATCTCTAAATATTATAGATATGGTTTGTTCAAAAATTAATCTATTAAATCAATACAACCACATTTGATTTGTCAAAATCAAATCATGACAAAAATCAAATCAAAATCAATCAGTATCCAACTTTACAAACTAATTCTGAAATCTATTAAAGAGAAAAATGAAGGGCGGCGCCTGTGGCTCAAAGGAGTAGGGCGCTGGCCCCATATGCCAGAGGTGGCGGGTTCAAACCCAGCCCCGGCCAAAAACTGCAAAAAAAAAAAAAAGAGAGAGAGAGAGAGAAATGAACATAAGTAGCCAAAAAAATTGAAAAAAATAAAAGAAGGACTATAAAGCTGGACTAATTCAAACAATATAGTATTGGCTTACAAATGAATGAACCCAACTGAAAGATTCATTAAATAAAGATTAATAAACAGACTCGGTCTTCTATTATGTTTTAATAAACTGCAGTGGCATTACATTAATAAACTGGGACAAATAATGAACATTCAAAAATAGTACTTGGGAAATGGCCATGCATTTGGAAAAGACAGAGACTTACTTCATACCACATGTAAAAATAAGTTCTGAGTCAATTACCTAAACATGTAAAGAAAAAAATGTAAGTATTTTAGAAATACATAGGAGAATAATTTCAGAATTGTGGATAAGAGAGACCTTTTAAAAGAAAGAAAGAAAGACTATAAGCCTCATTAAAAAAAAAGACCTTATAAGATAAAAAACTCATACTTTTGTATCTTTTTTTTAAAAAGATGCCATTAAAAATTGAAAAGCAAACAAACTGACAAACTAGACAAACTGGAATAAAATAATAGTAATTTAAAATAGAAAAGTATTAACTACATGAAGAAATCCACAAAACAATGAAACAGTCTTAGAGGAAAAAAAAAACAATAACAAGTAATTCATGGAAGAAATCCAAATGGGTAATGAAATGTTACTATTTGTTTTATTTCTGTCCCATCTATTCTTTGTTCTCTTTTCTCTCTTTTTCTTGCCTTCTTTTGTATTAACTGGGCATTTTTTATTAGTCTATTTTATTTCCTTTGCTCGTTCCTTAGCCGCCTCTTTGTTTTGTTTTAGCAGTTGCTTTGGAGATTACAGTATCTATCTCTCACTTATCATAGTTTAGCTCCAAGTAAATTATACTTCACATATAGTTTAAGAACCTTAAATTGTACACTTCCACTTCCCAACCTTTATACTGTCTTTTCATACAATTCATTTATACAAATGCTGTAAATCCCACAATATGCTGGTGTGGTTTTCTTCCTGTCTTTTGTATTTTGTACGCACTGAGCTTCTTGAACCTGGGGGTTTCTAGCTTTTACTCAATTTCCCCCCAAAATGGCTATTATATCTTTTTTTTTTTTTTTTGAGACAGTCTTCATTTTGTCACCCTCGGTAGAGTGCTGTACTGTCACAGCTCACAGCAACCTCAAACTCTTGGGCTCAAGTGACTTTTGCCTCAGCCTCCGGAGTAGCTGGGACTACAGGCACCCACCACAATGCCCAGCTATTTTTTATTTTTTGGGGAGTTGTCATCGTTGTTTAGCAGGCCCTGGCTGAGTTTGAACCCCTCAGCCCTGGCACATGTGGCTGGCGTCCTAACCGCTGCGCTACAGCGCCGAGCCTCTTCAAGTATTTTTTCAGTTCACCCCATTCCTTATCCCACACATACAGGATTAGGTTTCTTGAAATCGCCGCACACAGCTCACTGACCTCTGCTGTTGGCTTCTACAGTAGACTTAAAATGCAAACAACACTGAACAGACTTTTCACCACAACTAGAAGTGAGAGAAGCCCCAGCACCCTTGAATGCCTGTCTCTCTGATGACCCTTCCTTGCAGCTCAGAAATCACGTGGGAATTTCCATGCTTCCATCAAACCGGGGTCCCTAAATGCTATGAGGATGATGGATTCCAGGGTGGCAGGGGCCTGAAGACAGGTGGACGGGGTTACTATCCAAGACAGCCAACACGTCTCTGCTATTGGCTCCAAAGACCCTGCTTCTGCAATCAGATCCCGAGGAATCCACATTCCTACTGGGGCTGATAAAACATTTGGCAATAAAAGCAAACCACCCTCTGAGTAAACCAAAATGCCACTCCATTATAAAATGCAAACAATACTAAACATGTAACGGGATCGATATGGTACTTGTGTCCCTATAATCAGCGCTTTTTAAAACAGATTCACATTGTGAGTAATTTGTTATTTATAAAATAAGTCCTAAGAAGTACTTTCAGCCCCATGGTTCCTAGTCTTTCAATAGTATCATTTATTACAAATAATCTAGTGTCCAGCTCAGCACTACTTCACTTTAAGTTTTTATTTTTTAATTACACTACCAGGGAAGATGTGGGAGACGGTTTCCGTTACTGATACATAATCCATCACAAGACGTTTCACCGAATCTTTCAAACAAACATCTCATCAGAGCTAGATAATCTTATCTCTAATTGGCATCCAGCATAAAGTAGAAGCTTTTGTAGCAGAATGTAAGGAAGACAATTATCTTCATCATACCAGACACTAAGCACGTGATAGAAAAAAAACTACCCCGGTAATGTGAAAACACATATTCTCCATGGAGCTAGCTATCACAACTCTTCAGCGTTTGGAAAGGTTCTTATAAAACACTTTGACCAAAAAAAAAAAAAAAAATTCCCATCATTCTTCTTGTCTTTGAATCACACTCACCCTGCCTGGGTGCTCAGACTGGGAGGGAGGCTGCCCTGCCTGGGTGCTCAGCTTGCTCTCTCTCGCCCGCTCTCCTACCAGGGCCTTGGACTCCAGCACCTCAGCCACCCTGGGCTATAAGCTTCCTTCTCTCCTTCATCTCACTCTGTCTGTCTATGGGCTCAGAGTGATGCAGCTGAGCTCATGCGAGCCCTACACAGGGAAACGGCAATCAGCAAGCAGCACGGCAGCCCCGAAACCATCAGCAGTGTCCCCAGCCAGCCAACCCCAGCAGGGTACCTGGCATGGCCATGCGGACCCGGGGGACAGCAGGGCCCACCTTGCTTCTTCTCAGGACCCTGAGAGACAGATACCTCGCTTCCAAGTGGGCAGCTCACTGTGAAGGGTACAGGGGCTGCTGTGCCCCCCAGAAGTAAGCGAGAGTCCTCAGCCATATCTTCAGTTGACGCCTCCAACAAGACGGAAACACATCATCAGCAGAGAGAATAAAAGCAGAATTTTGGAATACATAAACGAATTCTTAAAATCAAGACTTCAAGCCCTTTCACTGATAAGGCCCAGGGCCAGGTACCTTCGTTTCTAAGCCTTACTTTCCTGGCACCACAGGCCTTATACATCATCTGGAAACTTGGGTTCTCTCTTCTAGGCCCTGGACACCCACCGAAGTGCTCAGAGAAGGCACATCACATCGTCCAGCTGACACTCCACAGACCCACACAACACCTGTGCAGAGAGTGGATTTGAGAAAAACCAAACTCTTGGCACAAAGATCTGTTAGGAAGCTCCAGCAGCCTCCGTGAGACGCAGGCAAGCGTCAGCCCTAGAACAGTGGCCTCAGGAACAGAGAAGCTGGCCACCCGCACAGGTATAAAATGAGTGACAGAGGGAGCCTGAGAAGGTGGGAGACCAGGGGGGGAGAGCAACTCCAACCGAGACAAAAAATGCCAAGGGACCAGATGACGCTCTTGAAGGAATCAAAGGATTAGAGAGGAGCCATGGAGAAGAATCAGAATGAGTACATGGACCACGGGGCGGAGAAAGGGAGGATCCAGAGGCAGAGAACTTCGGGTTTGAGCTCCTGCTCATTACCTCCAGGCCTACGGGCCTCCTGTCTTGTACAATGGGATTACACCTGTAATCGCAGCACTCTGTGAGGCCAAGGTGGGTGGACTGCCCGAGCTCAGGAGTTTGAGACCAGCCTGAACAAGAGCAAGACCCCATCTCTAAAACTAGCTGGGTACCATGGCAGGCTATGTACCGGCTACTTAGGAGGCTGAAGCAAGAGGGTCACTGGAGCCCAGGAGCCTGAGGTTGCTGTGAGCTAGGACACCACAGCACTCTACCAAGAACAACAAAGTGAAACTCTATCTCTAAAAATAATTTTAAAAACATGGGAAAACCTACTCTTTTAGGATGAGGGCACACAGATCCTATCCGAAGAACAGTCACTCTCATTATTGATAGTGTTGTTTTGTTTTGGTTTGTTTTGAGACAGAGTCTCACAATGTCACCCTTGGTAGAGTGCCGTGGTGTCACACAGCTCACAGCAATCTCAAACTCTTGGGCTTAAGCGATTCTCTTGCCTCAGCCTCCCAAGTAGCTGGGACTACAGGTACCTGCCACAACACCTGGCTATTTTTTTGTTGCAGTTGTCGTTGTTTGGCAGGCCCAGGGCTGGGTTCAAACTCACCAGCCTCAGTGTATATGGCTGGCACCGTAACCACTGAGCTACCAGCGCTGAGCCAAGGCAGTTGCTTTCCACAATACTCTCCTTCACCCGGTCTCTTGAGGGCCTTAAGAGAAAAGGGACCTCCTTCCTCCAAGAAAGAGGGATTTCTGTCCCAGGCCACCCTGGACTGAAGCCAGAATATCAACTCTTTCCTTGGTCTCCACTCTGCTGGCCTTCCCTACAGATTCTGGACTTGCCCGTTCCCACTACTGAGTGAGCCAGTTCTTTAAAACTAAATCAGGCCAGGTGTAGGGTTCGCACCCATAAAAAGCTCGGCACTTTAGGAGAAAATGAATAAATAAAATAAAATAAAATAAATCTCTCTTGCTATGGACTTATCTCTCTATATACATATATAACCATACACATATATAAAAATCTGTACTATAATCTAGACACATATATACACACACACGTCTATACACACACACACACACACACACGTATATCCTATATATTCTCTGATTGGTTATGTTTTTCTGGAGTATATTGTAGATTTTCTTCCTGTCTGTTGTGAATGCCCTTACTCGCCTTAAAATAAAGCTGAAGCCAAGGCTATACCAATGGTCATGATTCAGAGAGTCAGTTTTTGCTAATCAATCAAAAGTTGGTCCTGGTCAACGTTAACAGAAGACCGTTCTGAGGCAACCCATGAACTGCCCCCCAAACCCGTGCCCTCCTCTCCAGTCATCCTGTGGCTCTCCTCACAGTCCCTGTCATCCACTCACCCACCGGGCCAGCCCTGGGTCATGCTCATGTCTCCCAGTGTGCAGCTGCCTCTGGGAAGTGCCCGTCCAGAGGGGCAGCGTCCGTCCCAGCCTCCTCGGCAAGTAGACGAATCCCTGTGACAAGCCCCCCGAAGGGTTCCACAGACAAGCAATGAATGTCACTATCTGGCCAAGAAAATTTATCTGCAGGGTTCCTTCTATGTTCTCGATTCCCTTTTGCTAAATTGTTGAGGACGCTCAGGCCTGGGAGCAGCGGGCACCTGGTAAGAAGCCAGGTCTCTGCACTCCTCTCTGGAGGAAGTGACCACTGACCACAGCGCACCCCGTGGGCAGGAGCCAGACACGAACGTGCCCCACAGTAAGCCACGGTTTGCTGCAGCAGCTAATGTTACCCTAGTGACATCTTCCCTGCATAAGACAAAGAAGTCAGTTAAGTTAGCTGAACCCCTTCTCTGCTGGGGCTGAGAGGTCGGCACTGCCTGCCTTCCAGAAGGCACCCATGTCCGCGTGGCAGGGTGGCTCTGCTCTAGCAGGTCCAGCTGGATCTATGGCGTCTTCCCAAATGAGACCCTGAGGCCCCACCCTGCCCTCTGCTTCTCCAGGACACACCCGAGCCACAGCCATGAGGATTCCCTGCCCGCCCCGTGAGCTTCCCTGTCCTGGGGTCAGCCCTGCGATTCCAGGGTCCTTCTCATCCCCTCACCCACCCTGCAGAGGGTGACTTTGCCTTTGCTGTCAGAGAGCATAAAATGCCTGTAACTCAGGGGCGGCTGAGGAGGAGGGGGCAGCGAGTCTCGGCCCCAGGACGTCCACCCACAGCGGCTGTATTCACCGCCCTGCCTCTCTTCACCAACAGAGGCTTCCTGATGCCGGAGCTGAGACTCTTCAAAATAACCCCACAGGCCAGGCACCGTGGCTCACGCGCAAGACTCCATCTCTACTAAAAATAGAAAAACGAGCTGGGCATTGTGGCGGGCGCCTGAAGTCCCAGCTACTCAGGAGGCTGAAGCAGGAGAATCGCTTAAGCCCAAGAGAGTGAGGTTACTGTGAGCTGTGATGCCACGGCACTCTACCCAGGGTGACAGAGTGAGACTCTGTCTTAAAAAACAAAACAAATCGACAACAAAAAAACCAGCAGTAGGGCAGGAATAGGGTAGGGCAGGATAGGGTGACAGATACAGGTAAAGACAAAACAAGACCGGCTGGGTGTTGATCTGCTGAATCCAGAGGAGGGGTGCTTGTTATACCAGCCTTTCTACTTTTGAATTCAGAATTTCTAAATAAAAAATACTTCTTTACAAAGGAAATCTCCCAGGCGCTGAGATACAGCAGAAGGTAAGGCCACTCTGCTCTTCCCCAATAACCACGGCAGGATGTCACGGCTACTCCTGCAAAGGACATGTTTTCAGCAGACAAATGTGGGCTTTTTTCTATTTCCATTAATATTTAGTACATGTCATTATGTCCAAGTCTAATCACTTAAAGAGAGATTTTAAATAATTGATTAATATAAAAGAAGAAAACGCCACACTGTCATCTTCATTAACGATCACCACCTGGAAAATCTCTTCCTGTGCCCCTGACACGGACACATACGTGTATTAATGCACACACTGAGAGGGGCCGGCGTACAAATCAACAGACACAAATCTGCTCGGGGTACTTTTCGGAGAGAAAACCATCCTCTGTCTGTCTCGCACGTGGCCTACTTCTCAGCATAATGCCACAGCAATTCAAATAACTGTGCTCATCTCACTCTCACAGAATTTTACCGTCCCCAATACACACAGAAAAATCTAACACTGCTTGAACTCTGATAAAATGCGTCCTGTTCATGTGATCACATATAAGCATGGGCAGGTCGGAATGTCCGGAGCAAATTCCTGCGCACACTTTCCAGGGTCTGCGCCTGCGGCCTGTCCTTACAGGTCTCCCCAAAACAAACCAGACAAAAAGCGATGCCCTTGGAGCAGCCTAGGAAAAGACCAAAGGCGCATTTCCAGACGTGCTGCCCCTAGGGTGCGCTGGGGCTGTCACTTAGGACCCCAGCAGCAGCCAGTGGCTACAGTTCCATGAAGTTCTGCAGAAAAGCTGCATTCTCTTGGCCACCGCCTCTGACAGGCTCACACCTCTGAGGGCGGGACCTACTCCATGGTCACCCAGGGACACAGGTGTAACTCACCACGAGGGAGAGGGGCCTCTTCCAGGAGACGACACCGATGAGTCCCGACAGCAGCACCTGGGGGGCAAAGAGGAGAGCAGGAAGGTGAGGGGCTTCAGAGACCTTTCCTGAACAATCAGGACACCTCCACTGCCCCAGCCGAAGAAAGACATGTGGTGGTCAGCACCCAGGACCTGTCAGCACCCAGGAGCCATCAGCACCCACCCAGGAGCGGGGTGCCAGGAGCTGTCAGTACCCAGGACCTTTCAGCACCCAGAAGCGGGACACCAGGAGCCGTCAGGACCCAGGACCTGTCAGCACCCAGGAGCCATCAGCACTCACCCAGAAGCGGGGCGCCAGGAGCTGTCAGTACCCAGGACATGTCAGCACCCAGGAGCGGGGCACCAGGACCAGTCAGCACCCAGGAGCGTGGTGCCAGGAGCTGTCAGCACCCAGGAGCAGGGCACCAGGACCTGTCAGCACCCAGAAGTGGGAAACCAGGACCTGTCAGCACCCAGAACCTGTCAGCACCCAAGAGCGGGGCACCAGGACCTGTCAGCACCCAGGACGTGTCAGCACCCAGGAGCGGGGAACCAGGAGCCGTCAGGACCCAGGAGCGGGGAACCAGGACATGTCAGCACCCAACAGCGGGTCACCAGCAGCTGTCAACACCCAGGAGCGGGGCACCAGGAGCCGTCAGGACCCAGGAGCGGGGAACCAGGACATGTCAGCACCCAGCAGCGTGTCGCCAGGAGCCGTCAACACCCAGGAGCTGTCAGCACCCAGGACCTGTCAGCACCCAGGAGCGGGGCACCAGGACCAGTCAGCACCCAGGAGTGGGGCACCAGGAGCCGTCAGCACCCACCCAGGAGCGGGGTGCCAGGAGCTGTCAGCACCCAGGAGCGGGGCACCAGGACCAGTCAGCACCCAGGAGTGGGGCACCAGGAGCCGTCAGCACCCACCCAGGAGCGGGGTGCCAGGAGCTGTCAGCACCCACCCAGGAGCGGGGCACCAGGACCAGTCAGCACCCAGGAGTGGGGCACCAGGAGCCATCAGCACCCAC
>CAUYON010029598.1:0-74048 GCA_963573935.1 Arctocebus calabarensis
ATGTGTATTGCCAGATTTTTCTTTTCTTTTTTTTTTTTTTTTGAGACAGAGCCTCAAGTTGTCACCCTGGATAGAGCGCTGTGGCATTGCAGCTCACAGCAACCTCCAATTCCTGGGCTCAAGCGAGTCTCCTGCCTCCGCCTCCCAAGTAGCTGGGACTACAGGCGCCCGCCACAACGCCTGGCCATTTTTTGGTTGCAGCCATCATTATTGTTTCGCGGGCCTAGGGGCTGGATTCGAACCCGCCAGCTCAGGTGTAGGTGGCTGGCGCTTTAGCTCGTTGAGTCACAGGCGCCGAGCCCAGATTTTTCTTTTGAGAAACATCTCAGGAAGGATTAAGTTCCTTCATTGCTACTTTTCACATGCCCACAGATCCTGTTTTTCATTGATTTTTCCATGTGACTAATGTGTATAATCAGACCGCTATCTTTTTTTTTTTTTTTTGGTGGGGTTGTTCTTTGGAGGAAAAAAGGTATTTATTTTTAAAATTAGTTGCTTCAGGCATTATTAGATTCTTCCCAGCTTCTGGAGTCTGGAGAGTTTGAATTTGTTTATTCTAAATGCTTGAGAAGTGAATAGTTTGTATGAGTGCTTAAAGTACTGGCATCTCCTTATTCCAGAGATCTTGAGAGTTGGGTTTGTGGGACTATGCAGTGCCTATATTGTCTCCAAGCCCTGAGAAGTAGCAAGCACCCCTCCTTGTTCATCTTGTAGTTACTGTAGTTGGTCTCTTAGGAGAATGCACTAAAAAAGCTGTGGCCATTAGAAGAAAAAAATGAATGACACTTAGTTCCAGCTGGCACAGAAGTGGGAGTGTGTGGACTGAAACATTCCCAAGAGTTGATTCTTCACCTGCCTGTGAAAAGATGAGTAACAGTTAGGGTTGGAACTTAAGTCTTCAACTGTATGAGCACGGTTATGGATCAGAAACACTCTTCCCTTCCCAACAAACTTCCAGTGAAGAGTCACAGAAACTAAACAGACATGTAAACTGTATGTCCAGGCTGAAAAACAAAGGTCAGACACTTTGGATGCTTCTGAGTATTTCAGGTAATCACAGAGCCTTCTTAATCTCTAGGACACACTACCTTGAAAGTAGAAACAAGGAGAATTATTGAATACTTTTTTACTCAGAATCAAGTCTCATTTGCTTGTTGTTTCTGCATTCTGCATCTCATTGAAAAGGCATGCAAGAGAAAAATCATCCTTCATGCCTGTCTTTTCATTTGAAAATCTCTGTGCCTTATGGTTCTTTTTCCTTTCCTTTTTCCTAAAAAAAATTTTCTTTTTAACAAGAAGTTCTCAGTTGCTTTTTTTAATTATATTTACTTTTTTAAGAAGTATGTAATTATCTGACATCAAATTAAGCTACTTCCTTTACTGTAGAATGTTTTTAGCAACTGAAAGCTGTTACTACCTTTATTCTCCATTCAGGCCTGTTAAGAGTTGAAAATCATGCCCAGGCATGGTGGCTCATATCTATCTATAATCCTAGCACTCTGGGAGGCCGAGGTGGGAGGATCACTTAAGCCCAGAAGTTTGAGACCAGCTTGCACAATAGCAAGAACTTATCTCTACAAAAAAGTTTGTTAAATTAGGCAAGCATGATGGTGCATGTCCATAGTCCAGCTACTTGGGAGGCTGAAACAGGAGGATTGCTGAAACCCATGAGTTGGGAACTCTTGTGAGCTATGATGATGCCACTGTATTCTACCCGACGCAACAGAAAAAAAGAGATGAATATTATGCTTAGTATTTTGTAAAATTTAAAGTGTTTTGAATAAAACAAAACAAAAACACTAGAACTCCCATAGTTGATCACCGCCCTACATTGACCACTTCCATAAGTTGACCTAATTTTCATAAACCAGACACATACCACATGTACTTGTCAGTATAGTGACCCTAGTTTCTTATGTTGACTACTTCCGTATGTTGACCAGTTTGTTACATTCCCTTGTGTGGTCAACTGACAGAAGTTCTACTGTATCATAAGAGATGGTAGGTGACAGTTAAAAGAATTTAAGAGGACAACTGCCATGTATTTGTACCATCTGGGAATTTGAAAGTTGAAATTTTTTTTCTACTACATAAGGAGGAACTGATGTAGATGTAGATGGAGGCGTCTTCTCAATTTATTTTTCTAAACCTACAAATTTAGCCAAAACTGGAATTTCTGTATTAATTCCAAATATAAAGCTGTCTTAAAATTGTCTAATTTTACAGTGCTATTTACTATTACATGCTAATGATACGCAGGTAATATTAGAGTTTCCAAACCCATATGCTGCAGGACCAGTTTCTGCCCTGGTGAAGTAATTTCCCTTTTTCTTACTTTCAGAGATATGATCATAACAAGAATGATAAGATTCTTCCAATCAGTCTTGAGCCATCCTCAAGCACTGAGCCTACCCAGTCTAATCTAAGGTAAGATGGTATACTGTCGAAAGACGGTTATTCAAGAGTTTGAGCCATTTTTTTATTTAGCACCTTCGTTCATGCCAAAGTAAATCTTTAAGACTCTTTAGTTAGAATAGAATCTACTAACTTGGCTCAGCACCCATAACACAGTGGTTATGGCACCAGCCACATACACCAAGGCTGGCAGGTTCGAGCCCAGTCTGGGCTAACAACAATGACAACTGCACCAAAAAAAATAGCCGGGCATTGTGGTGGCTGCCTGTAGTCCCAGCTACTCGGGAGGCTAAGGCAAGAGAATCACTAAGCCCAAGAGTTTGAGGTTGCTGTGAGCTGTGACACCATGACACTGCCGAGGGCAACATAATAAGACTCTGTCTTCAAAACAAAGAATCTACCAAATTGGTATGAGACATGTGTTCAGTTAGTCTCCAGAATAAATACATTTCTTCCTCCTCCATTTTCTAAAGATCATGTATTCCCCATTTGTAAAACTCACTCACTGAAAAAGGCTGGGTGCACATACTATACACCAAGCCTTGTCCTTGGCACTGGTAATACAAAGATGAATCAGACACAGTCCTTACCCTAAAAACAAGCATCTTAATACAAGGCCTTACTACTTTTTGGCATTTGTCATTATACACTTAATTCCTCCCCTACCATTAGTTACTTTATTCAAAATTTTAGTTTGCAGATTTTTAGTTCTGTGTACTATCACAGCAACTATAACAGTTTTGGTTCCAGTTTGTACAAATCGTCATCTACTTCTTTGGGCAGGGAACTTAAGAGTTGGGTAAAGAAAGGGGAGATGAAATGGATAATTGAACAGAAGTAGAAGAGTTTGGGGTTCTTTTGTATTGTAGCCAAGTGAGAAATTGTAACAACAATAGCCAGGATTTGTTGAGCTTAGCAAGAAGCAGGCACTTTATATGTAGTATGTTTAATTACCATCAAAATTCTGATAAAATTGTGGTTACAGTTGTTTTACATATGAAGAAAATGAAACTTATAGAG
This sequence comes from Arctocebus calabarensis, assembly GCA_963573935.1. Taxonomy (NCBI): domain Eukaryota; kingdom Metazoa; phylum Chordata; class Mammalia; order Primates; family Lorisidae; genus Arctocebus; species Arctocebus calabarensis. The sequence goes on from CAUYON010029598.1 coordinate 3,436, forward strand.
TGGTATAATACCTTGGTTGAGATCACATTGGTAGCAAATAACAGAGTTAAGATTCAAAGCCATGTATGTCTGTTAGACTTCAAAGTTACTACTTGAGAAAAGAGCTCCAGGCTGTGAATGCCGGAATGTAAAAAAAGCTAGAAACCTGTACCAGGGGAGGGGAGAAGGATATATGATGGAACATCTGTGATACAAAAGGATCAGAAATCAGTAGTTGTAACAGCAGGAAAACGGTGCCTGTTTGGATGGAGGACCAGGCAAGGAAAAAAAATGTCATTCTTAGATGTTATCTGCTCCAAACAAAACCGATTTACAAGCATCTCATTAAACTGCAGGAGGAGATAAAATGTTTTCAGGTATGGCAAATTGGTAAATAGTTACTAATTTTAGATTTACTTAATTTTAATATCATGGTATTTCTTTTTTGTTTGTTTGTTTTTTGTTTTTTGCCGGGGTTGGGTTTGAACCCGCCACCTCCAGCATATGGGGTTGGTGCCCCACTCCTTTGAGCCACAGGCACCACCCCATGGTATTTCTTAATGTTATGCTGCCTTTATTGTTTTATGCTCCTGGAAATTTATTTTAAAAGTTGTGACTCTGTAGATTTAGCAGGAACTTCTTATATCCTCTGTGCTATTTTCACCGTAAGATGTGAACCTCCTTCTGCACAGATTAATCTCCACATCAGTTCTCATAAATCTAACCCCTGTTGGGAAGGGATGACTACATTTTATGCTTGGTGGTCTTCATGTTACAATGAACATGTCTTTAGTTTCTTTCTTATAATTAATGTTTGCCACTTGTTTACAAGATAGCCTAGTGTTTTTATCATCTGCTTTTTAATCCAGAGAACCTCAGTTTACATCTTTTTTTTTTTTTGAGACAGAGTCTCACTATGTCACTCAGTGGAGTGCTGTAGTATCACAGCTCACAACAACCTCAGACTCTTGGTCCCAAGTGGTTCTCTTGCCTCAACTTCCCAAGTAGCTGGGACTACAGCACCCACCACAATGCCCAGCTTTTTTTTTTGAGACTGAATCTCAAGCTATCACCCGGAGTAGAGTGCCGTGGCATAACACTCTCAGCAACTTCAAATTCTTGGACTTAGGTGATTCTCCTGCCTCAGCCTACCAAGTACCTGGGACTATAGGCACTTGCCACAACTCCCAGGTATTTTTTGGTTATAGTTGTCATTGTTGTATTAACATCTCTGCCTAATTAGAGACACTTATTTCCCTGTGACTCATATTGAATGAATGGCTGGCTATCCTATTAATAGAAGAGGGGCCATAGTGCGTCTCAATAATACCTCAGTGTTCTTTTTATTGTGACTTAGTTTTTAAATCACTTGTCCACGTGAATTTATTGGGCATATTCAGCACAACTCTATATCTTTTGAGAATGTCTAAAAGGCCATAAAATTGGCTATAGACTATTGACAGTATTAAGAATGGAAAATAAAGGCAGCCATAGGCCAAGGGATACCCACCACCTGTGTGCTTTGCATTTTAGTCTGGAGATAGCCGTGACCTTAATCAAGAGCAAATCCTTCACATCTTCTTCAGCATCTCTTCTTCTCTGTGTAGTAGAGGGCTGTTCAGATCCCAGCCTGATGGAGAGAAAAAAGCAAGGACTTTAGTGATAAACTGGGTTGAATCCTAGATCTGCACTTCATTAGCTGTGTAAACCTTGGGCATATCACAATCTCTGTATTTGTTTCTTTTTCTATAAAATGTGGACGGTAGCCCTTATAGAATTAGTGCAAGGATTACAAACAATATAAATAAAAAACTGAGCACTGTGTCTAACTCATTGTAAACACTCTGTGAGTGGTATAGCGTTTATTAACCTCATTTGTGAGTAAAAAGAGGCTGTATAGAGTTTCCAGAATGATTTTTTTTCCATTATTATTTAGTAATTCAAAAGGTAGTACAGTGTAATGGTTAATAGCATCAGCTTAGGAGACAGTTGGTATTTAAATGTCAGCTGCATCACTTAACTATAATAGCTTATGACTTCAGGCAAACTAACTTTCCTTTGCCTGAGTTTCTTCATCTGCATAAGAAGAAATATAGCCTACTTTATAATGTCATTTTTCAGTCCTACAAGAATCATCTTTGGTGCCTGCTCTCTGCCTAGTACTGAGGTGTTGATGGTGTCTGTGTCTGAAGTGTAAATGTAAGATACATGAAGTACTTCCAGCGATGTCTGGGCTTAGGTGGTGCAGATGTAATCCTTCCTTAAGATGAGAACATTAGTTATTTTTCTCTTGTATATAAAATGTTTAAATGTCCAAAATTTAGTACCTTGTTTCTTTTCTGAAAAAACAAGTAAAAGGCACGAGGAGATGAAATATACAAATATTTTCCAAATGTACCTAGGTCCACTCTGATCCTCCACTGTGCTTTTTTTCAGTGTCACTGCAAAGATAAAAGCCATTGAAGCAAAGCTGAAAATGATGGCAGAAAATCCTGATGCAGAGTATCCAGCAGCGCCTGTTTATTCCTACTTTAAGCCACCAGATAAAAAAAGGACTACTCCTTATTCTAGAACAGCTTGGAAATCTCGAAGATGATGGTTGTGAATTAATGTAGCAGCAAAAGCAAATTGGTCTCCACACCTGAAATCCTCTGCCTTTGTACTTTGTAGATGTGAATGGTACTACCCAACAGAGCACAATCACATGTTAGAGTTTGGTAACATATGTTTTGGTTGTTCTTACGGATGTCTATTCCCTGAACTATGTGTGGAATTGAGCGTCATCCAGAATAAATAGGATTGTATCCCAGATTGTGATTTGAACCCTGGGATGCTCTAATTGGCTAGTTTGTTTGGATTTGTAACTCCAGAAACATTCTAGTGTGCCAGAGAGAAAGGCAAATATACAGAATGTTATTTAAATCAGGAAACTAAATGTATTAACATCCATTAAAAAAAAAAATTGAGCATTTTTCTGTGCTCATGTGTCTTTACAACATAAAAAGTAAGAGATGAGGAGAGTGAAAGATATTTTAAATCATGTTCAGGACTGTAATTCCAGCATTTACTATGGCAATCCCTCCAACTGGACTAAAAAAGAAAAATTTCTTGGCCAAAGGGAGCTGGTTCTTTGAACAAATGTTGTAGTAATCTGTTTAAGAATTATGCTTATTGTTTCAAAACCCCTATTAGGAAAATATGGTATATATCTTAAAGTTGTTTGCATTGATAAAACTGTAGAATCAAATTTAGCATTTTATACCACAATGAAAGTTCTGTTTAGAAATATCCAACTTTTGTTCTATAGTGATCATATTTTTAAAATCTAAATAATCCTACCTTTTACAACACCAAATGTGGTTATTAACATGGAACTTTTAAAATTGCACTTATCGCATGAAGATTGTTTTTATAGCATGAGAATATTCTATTTGGAATTATATCAGGATCAATCTAATTAGAAAAGGCAAAATTTCTTTGGAAACTTAAACATTGTTCTATCAGTCACTATCAATCATTATTTCCTAATAATCGTGTAGAGGTCTGAGTAGAAGAGGTTGCATGATCTTGTGCAGGATGAGCAGGGCACAAGGAGTGGCCACAGAGAGCCAAGCAAACACTACTCTGGCACCAAGACTGTAATGACCTCATCATGTAGGTAGTTTTAAAAGACTGCATGACTTAGAAGTGATTCTTCACTCATAGAACATACTTCTCCTTAAATATTTTTGCTGGTTTGAACATTGTAAATTTAACAATATAGAGAGATAAACCAACAGATTGGCACTGAGTTTCTTCAGCACAGTTTTGGTCATTTTGGTGCCAAACAGTGACAGACTGTTTCATTGGGCAGCACCATTGCTCTTGTAATTTACCAGGTCAATTACTTTGTTACTCCAGGTGCCATTCTTGGTGATTGCAGACTATTTACCACTGTTGTTCCTAGCAAGAGGAAGCTTTCATTGTAAGAACTTAAGTCTTCCCATGAGTGTAAATGAATTTAAGACACTTGAATCAAAACTTCAGCATAGTGAGGTTTCAACATTCATAGAACTATTCAGAGAAATTGTTACCATTTTTCCCAAGGTTATTAATCTTCTTAGATAGCTTTAAATGTTAAATGCTTTCTGCATTTTTAGCTGTGTCTTATCTATGATACAAGAAACTCTCCTTCCATTTGGGGGATAATTCAGAGAGATGGGAGCACTGACTCCCATTTTTTGGTGACTTCTAGGAGTATAGAATTCACCATTTTATCCTTAAGTCCTCAAAGGGTTCTGGTGAAGTAAAACTTAATGCTAAATAGTATTCTATTTTTAATAGAAACTTAGAAAATACTTAGAATTATATAGAGTTGTTTCCTTTAGAAACCAGAGCTATTTATTTGTATTTAAAGCAATGTTTATCATTTGTACTAAGTCTTATCCCTCCATGTGAATAAATGTAAGACAAAATCTGTGATCTTCTCTCGTCCATTCATTGAAATAGACTACAGCTCTCTGGTAGGTTGTTGCCACAGAGGACTCTGTCCAGGTGGAGTACTGCTTCTAAGTGCCTTCACTTCAGAGGGCTCTGGCTAGAGAGTCAGCCTTAGAGATAGTTCTTGTCACCCTTTATGCTCCCCTACCTCTGTTAGACAGGAGTTTTGAGACCAGCTGTACTCGTTGCAGATGTCACTATTTGAAAAGAAGTTGTCAATGGAAGTCTTCTCCAGTCCCATACCATGTTTAGTCTCTCAAAGTAGAGGTTTCAAAAGAGGAAATGTATGACTCATAAGTATGCTGAAGGCAGTCTGATGAAAGGTTTATAGAATGTAAGTGTTAACTTGGTCAACTCTGAGTACTTTAAGTAAAATTCTTCTTTTTGTTTTTAGACAGTTTCATTGTGTCACCCTCAGTAAACAGCAACCTCAAACTGTGAGCTGTGTCCCAGCTCACAGCAACCTCAAACTCTTGGGCTTAAGCAATTATCTTGCCTCAGCCTCCCAATTACTCCCAATGCTGGGACTATAGGCACCTGCCATAACACCCAGCTATTTTACGGTTGTGGTAGTCATTATTTTAGCTGGCTCAGGCTGGGTTTAAATCCTGCCTTGGTGTATGTGGCCAGTGCCCTAGTACTGAGCTTACAGGTGCCAAGCCAGTAAAATTCTTTGGTTTGCTGGTTAATTATTTTGGTTTGCTAAAATTGTATCACTTACAGGGCGGCTCCTGTGGCTCAGCGAGTAGGGCGCCGGCCCCATATACCGAAGGTGGCGGGTTCAAGCCCAGCCTCGGCCGAACTGCAAAACAAAAAAATAGCCTGGCGCTGTGGCGGGCGCCTGTAGTCCCAGCTACTCGGGAGGCTGAGGCAAGAGAATCGCGTAAGCCCAAGAGCTGGAGGTTGCTGTGAGCAGTGTGACGCCATGGCACTCTACCCAGGGCGATAAAGTGAGACTCTATCTCTACAAAAAAAAAAAAAAAATGTATCACTTACAATTTTGATTTAAGCAAAGGTGAAGAATTAAAGGAAATATTCAGGAGAGAGATGAACTACCTTAATCTCAGCTCCTATTTTGTCAAATACAAAATGTAACTCTCACCAGTCGATTTTCTGTAATTTGCATCTCATTATTGGGGAAGAAGCTCATATGAGGAAAGATACTCCAAAACATGTCAAAAATCAATAGCACAAGTTTTATGAAACCAAGTATTCTACAGCCCTGTCCCTTGATTATTAAAGTATGCACAGTTAATTTCCTAAATTAGCAAATATATCTGTGATTTTTATACTATATAAAAGAAAAGGATGAGTTGTCTCACAAATGTCAAACATTCTGTGTCTGATCATTTATGTTTCTAAAATATGATTTGATCCCAGGATATTTATCCTTGATTTCTCTCTCTTTTTTTTTTTCTTGTGTTCCTATCTAGTCCTTCAATAAATTCTGACAACTCTTCAAAATACATCCTGAATCCTGCCTTTCTCACCACCTCCAGCACACTACCACTGTCATCTCTTGCCTAGACTATTTCAATACCTTCCTAATTATCTCCCTTCCTCCTTGTGGTCTATTTTCCTCAAAGTTGCCAAAGCAGTCATTTTAGAATTATTTTAAAATGTCATTCTCAGGGCGGGGTGCAGTAGCTCTTGCCTATAATCCTAGCACTTTGGGAGGCCGAAGTAGGTGGATTGCCTGAGCTCGCAGGTTCAAGACCAACCTGAACCAGAGTGAGACCCCATCTGTAAAAATAGCTGGGCATTCTGGCAGGGGCCTGTATTCACAGCTACTCGGGAGGCTATGGCAAAAGAATCACTTGAGCCCAAGAGTTAGAGGTTTCTGTGAGCTATAACGCCATGGCACTCTACTAAGGGTGAGACTCATAAAATGTCATTCTCAGTGGCTTTCCATTACACTTAGAATAAAATCCAAAGACTGTAAAGTCCTAACTGGCCTATTCCCAACTACTGACTGACCCTATAGCCTACTATTCTCCCCTTGCTCACTGTGCCCCAGCTACACTGACCTCCTTGCTATTTCCTGAACACAAGACAGCCCCTACCTCAAGGCCTTTACATCATCCACTGCCTTTGCCTGGCATGCATTTTACCCAGAGCTCCATTTGATTCATGTCTCACATGTCTGATCACGAAACAGTCCCTGGCCTCCCTCTTGAAATTATAGCCCTGTCGGTTCAGTGCCTAAGGCGCCAGCCACATACACATGAGGTGGCAGGTTCAAACAAACAACAATGTTGGCTGCAACAAAAAATAGCCAGGCTATTTGTGGTGGGTGCCTGTAGTCCCAGCTACTTGGGAGGCGGAGGCAGGAGAATCACTTGAGCCCAGGAGTTGGAGGTTGCTGTGAGCTGTGATGCTATAGCACTCTACCCAGGGCAACAGCTTGAGGTTCTGTATCAAAAAAAAAAATTATAGCCCTGTCACTCTCTTGTTCTTTCTTCTTCAGATTGTAAATAGCGCCACTCTACTGAACATTATATATAAATGTATTTCATCTCTTTTCATTCAAATGTAAGTTCCATGTAAGCAGGGACTTTATATACGCTATATCCTCAACATTTAAAACAATGCTTGGTGTGTAATATGTAGTACACGTTCAATAAGTGTTTGTTGAATGAAATACCAAAATCCTGGTATTTGAGAGCTGAAGGCCCTTGAGAGACCACTCCACTTAGCCTCCTCATTGTGCAGATAGGAAAGATAGAAACCCAAAGAGACAGTGATGTGGCCAGGATCACATAGTTAATGGGAGAGCATTAGGTAGAACCCAGGCCCACAGACACCTAGTCTGGGGCACCTCTTCCACGGCCTACACATTATTAATGTTTGTTTTTCTTTGAAGGGCTTGGGGGAAAAATACCATTTCGTGACACATGTAAGTGATAGGAAATTCAAATTTCAGTGTCCATAAAGTAACTTTTTATTAGATCACAACCACACCCATGCATTTACTGACTGTCTATGGCTGTTTTTCCCCTGTAAAAGAATTGAATAGTTGTAATGAAGTCTGTGTGACCTGTAAGCCTGAAATATATACTGTCTGTTTCTCCACAGGAAAAGTTTACTAATCCCTGCTCTAAACTATATCCCATTACTGGAAAGGTCTTTTCTAAACCTTCTGACTGCTTATACATCTTTGGGGATATCCAAGCCCTAGTAGCATCAGTGTATTGCCTAAGATAGTAACACGGGCTAAATCCCCTCATTGTCCATGGACTGAAACTAAGGCCTTAAGAGCTTTGGCATCAGGCGTGGCTGGGTTAGACTTCTAGCCCCAGCTATATGAGCAAATTAATAAGGACTCTTTCAGTTCAAGTGACAAATACCTTACTCCAGCTACCTTGTGGCAGAAAATCTATTGGCTCATAACTAAAAAGTCCAGGTGTTCAAATGATATGGTCAAGGGCCTGTCTATCTCTTGATTGTGTTTTCCTTTGGGTTGGATTCATTCTCAGGCAAGCTCTCCTTAGTGGTTTCTGGAGAGGGACTTGAATCTCAGGTTAAAAAAAAACAGATCTGTCGGGATTTATCCCAGGACATGAGTCTATCTTCTCTCCTCTGCATTCAGTCTTCCTTAGCTAGGATTACTGATTATCCAGAATGGCATTTTACTTGTGATGTGCTCTGTGACTTCTCTAAACTAGAAACGTAATTTAAAATTCAGCCCTAAAAAAAAATAAAACAAATTTAAGATTTCCTCTTCTGAAAATAGGCCTCTCCCATGTGAGAAGCTTTCTGGTGGGTGATCTCATCAGAAGGAGTTATGCATTCCTCAAATGTAGATTCAGCATCTCCCATGTGCTAGGCATGGAGAGTGCAAAGATGATAAGGTGTGGGCCCTGTGCACTGGGAGATGCTGTGACCAAGGGAGACTCAGGATCTGTGGGACACAGAGGATGGGCACCTAACCAAGTGGGAATGGGAGGTGAGGGCAGTTGATTTCCCAGAGGAAGCAACACTTGAGCTGAACGCTGAATGATGTTTAATTAAACATAAGCCAGGCAAAGGGTTTAAGAGGAGGCTTGGAGGAAGAAGAACAAAGCCCCAAAGTGAGAGAAATGGAGATTTAAACACAGGAGGAGCTAAGACACTTCCAGATACTCATCTGCTAGGATAAGCCCGGTTTTTGAGGCCTTTTACAGTCTTCCCCAAGATATCAATATATTTCCTTAACCAGACTTAACTGTTTGTACCTCAAACACAATGGAATCTCCCAGAGCCCCCTGTCTTTGTACAAGATGTTCTTTCTACCTGGAAAGTCCCTTCTGCCCACCCCAACCCCACCTTTTGTCTAACAGATATCTTCTTACCCACCCTCATTCCCCTAAGGCAGTTAATAAATAGCCTTTCTGCTTCTTAAAGACCTGGTTCCATTTTAGCACCTGTCACTGCGTATAATGTACTTTATAATTTAAAAAATGATTCTCATGAAAAATAGGATGAGCCTCCCAGGTTGCAAATAAGTCAACTCTGAGCTCTCATGCATGGGGCAAATCCTGGCTGCTATAAAGTCTCACCCACTCCCGTGGCTTCAGCTGCCATCCCTATGCTGATGTCTCTGAAATTACCTTTCCAAGTTCCAGACTCTCCTCAGCTCCAGACCCATGTATCTAGCTCACCCGCTGGGCGTCTCCACATGCATATTCCTCTGATACACTGAACCGAAACTGAGCTCACTGACCTTTCTCGTCTTCCCTAATACCTTCGGTATTCCACGTCTTTGGGAACAACAGAATGAAAAAATATATAAAAAATTAGAAACCTGGGAGTTATCTTTGACATTTTCCAGTCCTCTATTCTTTACATCCAGTCTCCTAAATGATCAACTTTACATACTAACGTGATATAGATGTTGTCACATAGAATCACATATATCTGTATACATTATATTTGTATATACATTGTGTACAATTCTGAAGCTAAAAGGCTATCACAGTCTAGCCTATTAGTAAACTTTACCATCTGCTAGAAAAAAACATCATTAGGGAATATTGACTTTGAAAAGTGTGATCAGGGAAGAATCCTCTAAAGAAAGAATATCTAGCCCCTTCACTATCGCCACTTAGCTAGTACCTTCTATATACCCATTACAGCCACTTAGTGATGACAATGGCTCGGGGTGACTACACACTTAATTTGAAGATGCATCTCCATGTATTCAAACCATCATAGTGCTTGCAAATGGGTTCTCTCTGTTCATGCCTATTTTATAGTTAGCCTCACAGTTTGTCACTTGCCTTAAAACCTACAACCAGTGTGTAAGAGAGTCAGACTATCAACTTGAGATCCTTAACCACCATGCTGTGTTACATCTGCAGAAACAGGCTGCTGCTTCCTGTGGGAAGGCCCAAGTTTCCAAGATGAATCCAAACTCCTCAACTCAACACTCGGCCCTCCACCCTCTGTCTCCTACCTACCTCCCCAGCCTCATTTCCCGACGTTGCCCCCCAAAGTACTAACCAGGCACCCACTTTTCACCCTCAGCCCTTGCCTGCTTACTCATCCTTTAGGACTTCCCTGAAAGTTCCCCTCTGCTAGAAAATATCTCTCCCAATACCCCACATGTAAGCCAGGTTCAGTGCCCCTCATCCTTGCTAGTGTGCCCTTTGCAGCACCTGTTTCTCTGCACTTCATTGCTGGCTCTTTTCTCTCCCAAGAAGACTGTGGACTGCCCGTACAGAGACTCAGGATGAAGTAAGAGCCTCATAAATGCCTGCTGACCTGAATTTACTCAGAGGATGTCAGACTTTCAGTGACTATAATTGTTCACCTTTGCAAAATACTTTGAGGTCTAAATAGCCCTTTCACACTGATTATCTTATTTATTCCTCTGAGAATGACATGATGCTCATAGTCAACTGAAGTGACTTTTCCAAGTTCACCCAGCCAGGAAGTGTCAGGGCTGGGATTTGACCTCAGGTCTATCTGACTGCAGGGCTGTCTCCATCACCTCCCACATCATCTGATTTGAATAACATTTTACCAACCGGGACTCTGAGGCCTGGAGAGGTAAGTTGCTGGCCTGAGGTCATAGAGTTTGTACCCCATTCCACGCTCTTCCCCCAAACAGGAAATGCCGGGGAAGGTGAGGAGGTGAGGACAGGGTTCTGGGCTGGGAGGGAGTACTGCCTGTGTCTCTTCTCATTGCCTCCTCCCCATTTGTCACAACCTGAATGTTTAAATTTTGTATTTAGTATTTACTCTGAAATGGCTTTCATCTGATTTCCCCCTTGCTCACCAATTTAGCTGTCAGAGTGAATCAATGTGAAGCTGAGTCTGCGGCCTCCCCCAGCTCACATTACCTTCCTAGAATTACTCCCCAGCGGGGCGGAACCGCTGCTGGGGGCCTCCCACAGAATTATCCAGTTACTAATGAAGCCTCTTTTCCAACCCAAACCTTGGACCTAGACTCAAACGGGGGAGGCTGGCAAAATTCACCTCAGAGGACCAGATGGCCACATCCTGTTTAGTGACCAGGAAAGAACTGAAGTGAGAGCTAGATGCTGTTACACGTGCAGGGCGCTTAATACAGCCTCAGGGATATATTAATGAATAAAGCTATGACACTTTAAAAAATTCTTTTTAATACATAGTTTGTTGTCACCCCAATTCTGGGACGTTAAGTATCATTATCCCCATTTTGCAAGTAAGGAAGTGAGGTTCAGAGAAGCAAAGTAACTTGTTCACAGTCTCTCATAAGAAGAAATCAAGAATCCTGATGGGACATACTAAATTTGCTAATCCTAATTTTGCCAAGGTCTCTTCTATCTGGACTCTTCATCCTAGGGAGTCAGGAGCTGTGGAAAGAGATTTCTTATCTAAAGCAATCTCACTTCCATACTCTTTGAAGTCAGACAAGCCACCTGGGGCTGGAATAATGGTACTGCAGCTTCCTTAGTCAAGTTATTCAGAAGAATACTCAGTTATTTGGTTAATTCATGCTGTGCCTTACTCCATAAAGAATTTGATGTGTCACCTAGTAGAATCACAAGCAGAACATTCATCTAGTCCATAATGGTGGCTAATGTTTACTGGTGGCTTGTTGTGTGCAGGCACACTTCTGAGCCTTTTTACTTGGATTATTTGCATAATTTTCACCACCATAGGAGGTGGGCTCTGTTATCATCCCCACTTTACAGATGAGGAAAGTAAGGCTGAATGAGTAATGGAAGAACCGGTGAAGAGTTACCCAAGTAATAAGGGGTAGTGCCAAGATTGGCATCAAGGCAGTTTGGCCCCAGAATCTTTATGCTTCATTACTGAAGTTACTGCCTCTTACTCTAGTTTTGATTATCTGAACACTTAATCAAAATTCAGGAGCTAAACTGTAGTAGCTAAGAGTTTGGATTCTGGCATCGATGGATCTCTGGTAAGCTTGTTTCCTCAACTATAAAAGAAGGATAAAAATACAACCTCTTTGTAGAGTTGCTGTGAGGATTAAAGAGGATGATCTATGTAAAACACAGCGCTTGGCACATAAATGCTCAATAAACAGTAGGTACAGTATTATTATTATCAACTCTCGGGGAGTGCATGCTTCACCTTCCTCTTCATCAGAGGACAACAGTTTGTCTAGCCTCTGAAACTCAGTAGCCTGGAATCTTTTCTTCTCTCCCCTGAACCCACCCAAATTTCACCTGCCCTTTTGTTTCAGGTCAAGCCCCCTCCACCTCTCTTGCCTAAGAAGTTTTGTAAAAGCCAGTACAATCTTCCTGGTCTTCTTTTTTCCCTGGAGTCCTGCACTCGCAAGCCCAAACATATATGCAGTATTGTGTAACATATACTGACCTGATTCTCCCAGCCACCCAGAGGTAAGGAGAAAAGGAAGATAAAAGGTCCTGTCCTTATTCCTATTTTGCTGATGAGAGAGTAGGCCGAGCCCACAAATGGTGAGGCTGGAAGTCATATCCACATCTTTTCATAGATAAGGTTGAAGGCGTGTGCATATGTGTGTGTGTGTCTGTGCATGCAGAGAGTGAACGTGGTCGTGTGCTTAGCCTAGAAGTCAAGAGTATGAGCTTCTGCAGCAGATGAATCTGGTATTGAGTTCTTGGCTCTGGCAATTAGCCATGTGGCACTATTTGGGGCATGATACTCTCTGAACCTCAGTGTCTTCATCAGTAAAATGGCACCATGAGAGATGCTACCTCATACGATGATGGTGAAAAGAAAATGAGATTATGATTGTAAATGATTAGTGATGTGCCTGGAACAGATTGGATGTACTCAGATGTGGTAGCTGGGATTATAATGTGCAAATGAGATATTTCAGGGGGAGGGGTTGTTCATCTGTGGTCCCGTCTGAGGGTGCATGTGTGTGCATGTACACTTTCACATTGCAATCTGTTTTCTTAGTGTAAAAGACTATACTCTCTGTATGTCTGTGTCTGAGAGCAATAAAGACTGGTGTGCAGGGGGTGGGAGATGCCATAGCTGGGACTGAGGCTGTTTCTGTGTACTTTGGTGCTTGTGCCTTTTGAGGATAAAAAGCCAGTACAATCTTCCTTTTGAGGATATAGGTGTGGGTCTTTGGTATTATGCTGGTGTGCAGACATCCTTGCCTGTCTGCATCTGTCAGAATGTGCCTGTGTGGGTGCAGACGGAGGCTTCAACTACTGGGAATCCTAAGTCTGCAGAAGAGTGTATGCCATTTCTGCCTATGAATGGCTTTAGCCATCTGTAAGGATGTGGGTGAATATTTGGGGGTATCTGAGTAGAGGACATAAGGTTATACATTAGTTTGCAGTTCTGTGGAAGTCAGTGCTCTCTGGGGTATGGATGTGTATACAAGTGTAAGAACAATTGTGTGTGGGTGTTTACTTCTGGAAATGAGGCCAATTATGGAGGTGATGGGGTGGGAGAAGGCTATCATGGTATCTGTAGGGCTGGATCTAAGTCTGAGTGTGCACATTTGTTTTTAGACAAGGTTGTGTATTTACTTGGGTCTCTTTTGGAGAAGGGAGCTGAGGCTGTAAGTGTCCACTTGTGTGTGCTGTGTGGTCTTAGTAAGTGCCAGGCTCTGTCTTTGAGTTTGAGAGTTCTGTGTCTGTGTACTTGGGGGGGGGGCATCTACTGCCTTCTCTACCACTCTCATTATCAGTAGAACCCCTAGTGAGACTGGCATTAGACTGTGTGATTAAGTAAATCCTGGAGGGAAGGAGGATGTCCTCAGCAACCCCTCCCAAGAGAATTCAGAGGAACTACCCTCTTTCCATGAACACTCCCTCTCACCCAGCCCAGTCCCAGTCGGTCCTTAGAACCTGGTGCACTCTCTGCTCTCTATGGAACAGCCGTACCTGTGCAGGTGTGCGAGAGCGTGTGTGGGTGCCTTGTGCCCGTGTAAACCAAGGAAGCAGACAATCATTTGCATAGGAGGTCTTGTGTGACCTCCTATGGAATCTATGTCTGCGGGGTATGGGCACGGGTCCCTCTGGTACCTGTAAGGGGGGGAGTGCCTGAGGGTGAGGGCACCCCGTGAAGGACGGGCGGTTTTGAGAGCTTTGTGGATGTGTGTCCTCCGTGCTTTGTACGTCAGCGCGTCTCTGAGTATCTCTATCAGCAGCTCTGAGTTCCTGTGTGTCTCTGTGTCTGTGTGTATGTCTCTGAGTCTCTGCCTCGTTGTGTGTGTCTTGCTTTCCCTTGGAGGGGAGGGGATTGGTCACGCATGACTCATCTTGAACTGAGCGGGGCTCCAGCGGCAGGGCGGCCGCCGCCGCCGCAGCTGGAGGGGGAGGAGGACGAGGAGGAGGGAAGGGAGGAGGAGGGAGAGGAGGACTACCAGGAGGGGGAGGAGGAGGAGAAAGAGGGGGCGGGGGCCTCTCCAAGTTTGTCGGGACCTTCTTCCGAGGCAGCAGCGGCGGCAGCCAGGGAGGCCGGGGCTGTGCGCGGGCCGGGGGCAGGGGCTGGGGCCAGGCCCGGGACGACGGGGCCGCCGTCTCCGCTGTCCTGCTCGCGCGGCAGCCTCTGTTCCCACTGCGGCCGTGGCCCCCCTCGGCGCGGCTCTCCGCGCTGCGCGCCGGCTAAGCCCGCCGCTCCCCGGCCCATGTACTGGAAGCATGAGAACGCCGCCCCGGCGCTGCCCGAGGGCTGTCGGCTGCCGGCCGAGGGCGGCCCCGCCGCCGACCAGGTGAGCGAGCTAGCGAGCGCTGGGCGGCCGGGCCGGGTTCGGGCAGGGGCCGGGACCCCGCGCGGCCGGGCCGGGTGGCGGGCGGCGGCAGGCAGGAGGGGTGCGGGGGTGCGCCTGCGAGTGTGTGGATGTGAGTGTGTGAGCGCGCGCGAGCGCGGAGGGGGGGTCGCGGAAAGCGGGAACACATTATGCAAATGTTGGAGGAATTTCTCAAAAAGCGATTTAGCAAAGACACAGGCGAATCAAGAGGAGGCGAGGCCGGTATTGTCCGTCTGAATAGGCGCTGATAGCGCCGATGCGCCGGGGGTTGTGCGGGAGCAAAGCTGAGAATCCCGACGCGGGGCCGGTCCCGGGCGCGCCGAGGGGCTGGAGGTTGCTTTTCCTCCCTTTGGACGCCTCTCTTTCCCCTTTTTGGTCCCGTTTCGCCCCTGATCTCTCCTTCCATTTTGCTCCGGGTTTCCCTCCGACTGGCCCTCGAAAGGCGCCTGAATCCGAGTCTGTATAAGCCGCTTCGATTTCGTAGCGCGTCTCACGCTGGCGGGCCGATGCTCCCGGCGCTCTGGGGTTTATTTTCCTCATTCACCACTAACACCCCCCATCTCCTTTTTATTTTCTTTCTTTCTCTCTTTTCTCCTTTTTGCATTTCGTGCGGAGAGGAGTAGAAGGGAGTGAGGAAGGGGGGGTGGGTGGAGAGAGAAAAAATTCGATTTTTAATTACTACCATTAAAAAATCAAATTTGCAATTCTTTGGGCGGCCTGATGGATCTCACTGATTGACAGTTGGAATTGACACTCTGGCTACCTCTTATCTTGGGCATTCACGACAATTTCTAATTGCAGGTAGTTTGTGTGTGTGCGCGTGTTTTTTTTCCCCCTCAGAGGCTTGGATTGCAAGGGAACTAAGCGATTACTTCAAGAGCCACGGGTTAAGTGCAGGGAGAGGGGGAGAGAGAGGGAAAAAATCCAATCCAAATTCAAATTGCTTCATTAGAGAGACACCGCTTTTGTGGGGAAGGGCTTTAAATGCCCACTACAAAGTTAGGACTCATTGTTCAGCGCGGGTTTATATAACAGGCGCGGGGAGGCGCTGGGCTCAGGCTGTGCTGAGCCAGTTCTGCAGCCGCCGCCGCCTGCTTTCCCTCCCCCCACCCCCAGGTGATGGCCCAGCCAGGGTCCGGCTGCAAAGCGACCACCCGCTGTCTTGAAGGGACCGCGCCGCCTGCCATGGTGAGTCCCTTTGGCTCTGCCTTCGGTTCCCTGTTCCCTGGCAGCCCGGCCCCAGGGACCCGACCAGGCTTTCCGGCCGCGAACCGCTGCCCGTGCGCCTGGGGGTCTCCTGTCGGGCGCCGCCCCTCTCAGAGCCTGGGTTTCTCCGCCAGGAATGTGGACTTTGACGGCCACTAGCACCCAGAATGCGCGCGTTGAAAGTTGAGATCGTCCCTTCCCCTCCAATAGGGCCTTGGAGTCCGGTCCTTTAGTCTATAGCGCGGGGTCTCGGGGAGATTTCGTTGTCCGTTGGTGTGCTGGGGCCGCATATTTGTCTCTGAGGCAGCGCTCCGCTCTCCATCTCTCCCCCGCCGCAGGCTCAGTCGGACGCCGAGGCCCTGGCAGGAGCTCTGGACAAGGATGAGGGTCGGGCCTCCCCATGTACGCCCAGCACACCATCTGTCTGCTCGCCGCCCTCAGCCGCTTCCTCCGTGCCGTCTACTGGCAAGAACATCTGCTCCAGCTGCGGCCTGGAGATCCTGGACAGGTATCTACTAAAGGTGAGACAGGGGTAGTTGTTGGGCGCGTGTTAGCGGGGTGCGGAGTACAGCCCAGAGGACTCAGGGAAGCAGCGCCGGCCCCAGGTCCACTTAATTCTAAATGCTGGCTCAGCCGCTGCCGGATTGTGCGGCTTTGGACAAATCTTAGGGTCTCAGCACCATCCGGGTTGCGTCTGAAAAATGGAGTTTATGTCTATTTCCCCGAGCCTCAGTACTACCGAAGAAAAATAGGGGAGTCACATGCACCTTCTGTGCTCCAGAGTCTCTGACTGCAAATGGAGCCGGGGAGGCTGAGCCCGGCGTGAAAGAGGCCCACGCTGAGCCGACCCCCATCCCCGCCTCCTCCCCAGGTCAACAACCTCATCTGGCACGTGCGGTGCCTTGAGTGCTCCGTGTGTCGCACGTCGCTGAGGCAGCAGAACAGCTGCTATATCAAGAACAAGGAAATCTTCTGCAAGATGGACTACTTCAGGTAGGCTGGGCCATTGGGCCAGCAGTGTTGCGGCAGGCAATCCTCTGCCCACCTTTGCGGCGTGGGGTCCTGGCTGCAGCGCCGGGTCAGCCCGAGTCCACCCCAGACGCTTCCGCGCGGGCCCAGCCCACCAGCTCTCAGCGTTGCGAGCCCAGAGTTCCGGGCTGATTACTGCACAGGTTTGGGCTGCGATCTGCCGCCTGTTCCCGCGGTCCTGTGGGTTTCGGTTGCGCCTCTGGATCCATCTTCCATCCTGCCTGCATCTCAGGCTCCAGTTCCAACCTTGAGTGCCTCGGTCGAGCTCTGACATCTCTGGCTCTGGCCCCGACTCGCTTGAACCCCAGCTGCCATCTGGCTGCATCCCCGGCGCTCTCTGGCTCTGGGTTCCAAACCCTACATCGACTCCAGTCGCCAGGGTCTCTCCTGGGCCAGATCTGGAGCTGCGCTCTAGAATTTTGTCCTGGCTCTGACCTGCCCTCCGTTCAGGGGTCGTGTCTGGCCCATCCCCAGCACCAGCGCCGCATCCCTCTCATATCTGTTTCGGTATCGACGTGCCATCCTAAGTCCCAACTTCTGTCTCCGCCTCAACTCATACCTGGGCATTGTCACTAAGGGTCACATTTTGAATCTGAGTTCCTGCAATGTTCCCCCTGCCATGCCTGTTCCAGTCTTAGTTTCGCTGTGGTTTCCTGCCTTTCGGATTGGGCCTCTCCCGGGTCTAGGCTCGGACTTTGGGCCGCAATGACAGGCAAGGGGAGAGGCAGGCGCTGCAGAACCTTAGTAGGATTGCCTTAGGCTGCGCTCTCCACGCTGCAGGGCTGCGACCTGGTAAATCATGACAGCCTTTAGAGGCACCACTTCTGCGCCTCTTGCTTGTATGTATGCTTCTAGCCAGCCGGCCCTGACCTGGTCATGGGGTTGGGGTCACCGTAAGGTCAGGGACAGAGATGTCAGTCTTCTCCCTGAACCAGCCCAGAGGCCTGTCCACTGGGCCTATGGGGAGTGGTGCAGAATTGGTTCCTGGGAGGGACTCCCATTCCTAAGTGCTTTGTCACAAAGTGGAGAAAGCTGCTCCCAATAACCACCCCCCACACCCCAAGACATCCTTCCCATCCTTGCATGGGAAGAGATTGGGGGCTTCAATCTTCCTGGGTAGACCCCCTGCCCAGAAAGAACCTCTGAGAGTCAGAAAATATGGTAGAAGGCAATGCCTCCTCCCCTTACCCCTGGCGTTGAACCTCCAGGGACCTTAATAGAGAGAACCCTGAATCTAAGAGGAAGTTTACAGAATTTTGGGCTGATACTCTGAGGAAACCTTAGGAGGCATGTTTAAAGAGGTGGATGCTTCCTTTATGTGATGAATGTGAAAAAGTATGTGTAGGGAGGCTATTGGGGGTGGAAGACTTGACCAGGTGGCCTAGGACTCAGCATCCAAGGAGTGTGTGTCTTTTGGTATTGTCTGGGATCTGTGCATGGTGCTGGAGAATGCATCACTGAGCAGAGTCAGGGATATGTGGATAGCATGTGTGTTCCTTTATGAACACAGATTTGTATTTTAGTTTAAGTGTATGTGTGTATACACGTTGAGGCTGTATGTGTATATGTGCATGCCAGGTCATCTGGACCAGGGATGAAAGGTGCGATGTGAATATGTACTTGTGGATGTGGACTGCCGTGTGTGGTCGGAAGGGGGTTATCATTGTGTGGTGTGTAACCAGAGTGTAATGTCTCCTCCTACTGTCCCTGGGCAGAAAATAGAGGTTGGAGTCACTGTCTAGCCACTTCCCTGCTCTAGGCTTGACTCCAGTAGGTACAAAAACAATCCAGGTGCTGTTTGGGGGCTCCTTGGATTCATCAGCTTCCAAGTTCAGGGCTCCAGCTTGTGGAACCCAGCAGTTTGGTGTAAGTCAGGGCAGACCCTCTCTCCTTGGCTCTCCCGGTGACAATAGACCTGGTAGCCTTACTAGACACTTACCCAATTTTTTTCCTTGTGTCTCCAGCTCTGGCTCATGCCTATGCTGCTAGACTGAGTCTCTTTGAATGCCGTGCTTTACTAGACCTTGAAATTAGTCAAAACTTCACTGTTCAGAACTTCCACTAATTCCAGGGTCCCTCTTCCTACTGGAGTAGAGTAGAGGTTAGGGTATGCAGCCATTGTGGGAAAAGGCAGGAGACAGGGCTTGGCCAAGCCAGTTGTGACCTTGGGCAAGTCACTGAATCTTTCTGCCCTTAGTTCTTCCTTTCCAGGCTGTTTCCCTGAGCTGCCAAGGAGGCTGCTGCTGAGGGGAAGTCTGTGTAAAGGATCCCTAAATGGCAGCTGGTATGAATGCCTCAATTATCAGCATTGTCACCATTGGCAGGGTGGATGCAGGGCACGAGCCTGTGATGGCATTTCCCCAGGCAGCTTGATGACCAGGGCCTGCCTGGAGGGATGGGGCTGGGCCATTTCTGGGCTGCAGGTTCTGAGTGCTACTCCTTTTCCTATGACAAGAGCTCCCAAAGCAAAACTAAATCAGATTTCTGATTATGAAAATAGAGGCAATAAAAACTCATATTCTCCAAGCAGAGGGTAGAATTGTATGGCTCTTCTGATCAACTCCACTCTTGCTGCCAGGTCTCCCTGTGGGCATAACCTATTCCTGGCAGCCCCACCTGTAATAAAAACAATAAAAAACACAAAAAGGGAGAGAAAAACCTGCTGAGTATCCAGCAAGGACTATTGTCTGCACTGCACTATAGCCACAGCTCTGGGTGGCCGCTATGAAGGTCTTCCTAGAGGGCATGAATGGTGGCTTGGGAGGCAGAGTTTTCCTCTCAAGAGGTGGGACTTGGGAGGGGTCAGGTGCTGAGATTCTCTAGGCTTTTGTTTCCTGAAGTCCAGAGTCAAAGGTCTGGTGGGTAGTGAACTGGAGTTCTCTACCCAAAAAAAAGCCAAGATCTCCCAATGGACTGGGGGCAGGGAGTAGCCAAGGCCCCATGGAGGGGGCACCGTAGAGTCCCATGGTCCTCTAATCTCTGATCTTTTTTCCCAGGGAAGGGTTTTTCCTCCGTTCTATCTCCTACCTTGTCCCTTCTCAACAACATCTTATAGATCTCCCTTCAGTCTCCATGGGCAGAGCCAGCATTGGTGGCTCAGGAAGTTAGAGGTTAGGAAGGAACTCTAAGTTCACCAGAGAGGGGGGCTCCAAAGCATGGGGGGAATCAGGGAGGTCCAGTGCTGCTCCTGACTAATTGGCATCGTTAGGAGGGGTTGCTTTTCCACTAGGTATGTGTCCTTGGCTGGGTCACAGGAACTTTCTGCCTCAGTTTCTCCAATTCATACTCCAAACAGGACCCTCACTAACCTTTATGGGCTGAGCCAGATCCCTGCTTCTCCTTACTCTCTGAGATTCCTGGAAGAAAAAAATTACTACCAGAGAAATGTGATAGGGCTTTTAATTTCTTCACTTTCTCATTAAGACCATTCTTCTTTGTCTTCTTCCAAGAAGTGAAGAAAATGCTGGGAGGAAGGAATAGGTTTCCTTGCTGGGGCATTCACATTTCCATTGCCACCTGGAAACCACATCCTCAGACAGTCTCCTACAGACTCCGTGCCCACCTAATTGCAGCTGCTGCTCTGCAAATAGGACTCAGCCTGACCTGCAGTTCCCTCTGGGCTCTCTCAGCCTCCTGGAGCATTGCGCCCATTGTCAGGTTGAGCAAACTGATGCTCTGGGGCAGTGGAAAGTGTCCTGCCTAGGGTCACAAGACAGAACATGGAAGAGGGGCCAGACAGGGATGAGGACACATATCATCAGACTGTATGGTGCTGTTCTCTAAACCAGGAACTGGGCTTTCCCTGTGTTATCTCATGCAGCCCTCCAGTCCAAATAATATAGGATACTTTTATACTCTTATTCTTTAGTAGGGGGGGGAGGGTGTGCTGAGGCCCTGTAAGGTGAGGACACACAGCTAAGTGGCAGAGGCTGGATAATAAGCCCCATGCTTCCTGTCTACCATCCTTAACCCTAAACACCCCATTCTCTTCTGTAGGTGAGGTATGTCAGCGCCACTCTGTGCATCCTGGGGGTGGTAGAATGGCAAAGGCCCCTCTCTGCTGGTCCTAAGAGTCCTTGCCCAGTTTGGTTGGCTTCACACAGGGAGCACCACTGTTCGCTCTGATGTGTGACTCTCCCTGGGTGGCCCTGGAAGCACCAGGGCAGGAGTGACCTCAGAGACCTGCGAGTGGAGCAACTTTGCCAAAATTAGGTCACCCTGGTCCCTGGCCCTGCTGCCTTCTGATGATGGGAAGGGAGAATAAAGGGTTAATTGCCTCCCCTTATGTTTATGGGGGCATAGGTTCACAGAGTGCCCAGGAGGCTAAAGTTCCTGTTCCTGCCTTACCCAAAAGACTTAGGGCAAGCCCCCAGCCTTCTCAGACCTTCCACCTGGAGCCGGAGCTCTGCTCACGGTCTCCAGCGGGAGAACCCCGCCCCCTCCCTCAGAGCGAGGGTCCCAGGGGAGCCTCGAAGCCTGGAAGCGGCCCCCCACCGCGGCAGAGCTAGGCCCAGCAGCCGCCAGCTGTTGGGGGACAGATGTTGGGGGAGCTGAGAGGGGGGCTGGGGGAGGAGCCTTGGGCCGGGACCTCCGAGGCAGGGCCGTTTTAACCTCTTAATTGCTGGTTCTGTTTTTCCGGTTTCTCCAAAGGGTTTGCATAGAAGGGAAGGAGCAGAGAGAATAGGAAGTGTTCCCCCCTAACCACCCACCATGTTCACTTCATAAGGTCTCTCTAAGGCCAGCAAGTGAGCGTCTTAAACCTAAAATAAGTGAACTCCAATTTGACTTTCACCTCCTCGGCTCAAGAGCTTTGTAACATTGTCCCACGCTGAGCTTTGGTTTCCTCTTGCAGAAAAGGGGTAGGTTAATAATCCGGGAAGAGATGGTGGTGAAATTCCAATGGGCTCATGCATCCAACAAATAATTCGATCCAACTAGGTATCCAGGGTAAGTAGGCTGGGAAAGTGAGTCCGATTTGGTCAAGGTCAGGGAGCTCCCTCTGCACAACCACGAGGGCCCTAAATATCTCTGATCCCCATTCAGGGGTGGAGGGCATGGTGGGTACGGTGCCCTGTATACTCCTTTTGGCAGTTGTGCAGTATCTGTCGGACACCTTTCCAGCGCCAAAGTGCTTTGCGTCTTTACCCAAGGCTCTCCGAGATTCAAAGAGGGACAGGTAGCGCCTGGGCATCATAGCAAGGCTGGAGTGGCAGTAGGTTCGTCCCCTAATCTCTTTGGAGCTCTGGTCGCAGCTCCTGAACAACCGTTTTCTGGAGTTTCGTTGTCTCTCCTGTGGATTTTGCTGCTTCGGGAATCCGGTGGCTCGGGCCTCACAGCCCGCTGGGGAAGGAGTCTGTCGTTTTGTTAGAGCCTTGGTCCTTAAGCCTCCTCGTGCCCTTTGTGCCCTGCCCCATGTCCTGGGTGGGGGACATGCCTTTGGAGCGGCCGAGGCTGCCAAATCTGCATAATGACCCTTTACTCCCACCCCACCGATCCAAATGCGAGGACGATTTCGTAGTCTGGGCTGAGCCACGGGGAACTCAGGGAGATCCTAGGACTGGAGGCAGCACCAGGCATTGGGGGTGACATGCAGAGGGTGAGAAAGTTCTTGAGAGGTCACTCGTGGCGCCCTCCTCAGAGCAAGAGTTTGGGGATACTGTGACCTACAGGGACTCGTGGGTCAGGAAGATCAGGGGTGCGCAGGGAGTCTCGGACGCGTCCCTGGCTGAGAACGAAGAATCCCACGGAGCAAAGCTGCAGGATTCAGGATTGCACGCTGGGGCAGCGCACCAGCTGCGGCGCACAGACACCACAGGCCGGAGACTCAGCCGCTCTTAACCGGCTTCTGAAGGCGGGGCCCATTCCTGCTCTGGGCTCTGCCGGCCCCCGAAGGGCGCCTCCTACCTTTCCAGAGACTTGTGGGCGCCTGGCTCGGTTTTCGGGAGTTTCAGAACCCGTGGCCCAGAGAAGAGACGCGGCGCCCCTCCTGTTCAACCACCCGAATCTCAGTTCTCTTCGTCGTCAGTCCGGCTGCTCCGAAGGTTCGAGGTACTTTTTGCACCTCAGAGGGACCTCAACCTCGGGACCTCACTGTGTGTTCTCGGGCAAGTCATTTGTGGTTCCTGAACCACCGATTTCCAGGTATGGAAAACCGCTTCCAGAGTCCCCGCCTCATCGAGTTACACGAAGCCGAGGGGGTGCAATGAAGGCTTGCGTCCCAGCACCCCGGCGCGGCCCGCAGCAAGGGCTCTGCACACGGCTGGCTGCCCCCTCCTTCCGAAGCTCACTTAATCGAAAGTCAGCCTCGGCTCAGAGGCCGGAAAGTGCTCCCAATCCAGATGCCACCTGCCGGGCTCCGCAGGAGTAGACTGGGTTGGGCAAAGTAGTTTTCTCTCCCTTTTATTGCGGGATTGGGAACAGAGACCAGGGGTCCGCTGGCTCTCCCCAAGGGAAACTGCATTTCCGAGGTCAAGAACGGCGGCTGCTTAGACGCGCGGTTGACTCCGCAAAGGTGCGCAGCGTCGCCTGAGCTGACCGCGACGACTGCGGCGCGATCCCCTTGCCTAACTTGACAGAGTGGCGTTGGGGTTGTGTCTGGGAGCCGGCAGTGGCCAAAGCCTCTGCCTTCAATACCACCGCACTCAATACCACCCAGCACCGTTTTTGTTTTGTTTTTTTCCAACAGACATTTGCTTGAATGTGCCAAGGCAGGCGAGGCTGTAACCTGAGCGTTTTTGCTGTTTCCTCCATTCGCTCCTTCGGGTGGAAGGGTGTTAGCCCTGGGGACACATAGGCAAATCTCGATTCACCCCTGCCACCACCACTCCAGGAAGCTGGAAGAGGTGGAAGGGGAAAATCAGGAACCAGACATTTACAAACCTGTATGATCAATTCTGAGAGGGTGGTGCTGGGAGCTGTGGGGCTCTGGGGGGAGTGTATGTCGGGAGTGGGAGCAGTCAGCGAAAAGGTCTGGCGGTGGGAAAGTGCTTTGGAGGAGGCCATAAAGACCTGGGACTGACCTTCTATTGTGGCTGGCTGGGATTTATCCTTGGGTGCGGAGAGGGTGGGAGATCTTGAATTTGGAAAAGATCGGCTTGAACGGGATGTGGTTTGTTGCATTCTGTAAACCCCAAGGGTTTTGGATCAAAACCAGAGGGTAGAGTGGAGCCACCTTAGGATTGTAAGCAGAGCAGGGATGGGATTCCATGGCATACTGGAAACTTGGCTGTGACTGCCCTGCGGAAGATGAGTCGGCAGGGGTGAGACTGGAAACCTCCCCAGAGTCAGGGAGGACACAGCAGTGAGGAGTGCCGGACGGGGAGCCTAGCCCAGAAGGGCTGCTGTGGAAGTGGAGGGGAGGAGATGGATCTCTGAGATACTTTGGAGACAGAACCAACAGTGCCTGATTGGCTGGATGTGAGTTGAGGAGAGGGAGGAGTGTATGGTATACATTTCCAAGCTTGAGGGGCTGGATGAGTGGTGGCAACATTCCCTGAAACAGAGTGTACACCAGAGGAAACCGAGGCTGCCAGGGTTGGGACAGAATCACAGGTGAGTCATTCACTTAAAGAACAACCCTTCCCTGATGCTGAGGGGTCAGGTACGAGGCTGACTTCTGGGACAGGGTGAACCAGACTCTGTGGCTTCCTGGAAGGAAGGGCTTCTAGACTGGTGGTGGGGGCAGCTGCATCCCAGTCACTACATGACAAATAAGGGAGAAGAGGAAGAAGCAGAATCAAGAAAGACTTAAGGGGCAAGGGGACACTCGAGCTGAGCTGGGTTTTTTAAACATTAGTCTTAGTTCCAGAGTCTAGGACCAGCTGGGTACTTAGTAGACTGCAAAGCACTAAATAAGGAGTAGTAGCTTGGGCCAGGAATATGTTAAACAAATTGCCCAGGGCCAAACAGCCAGTGAGTGCTTATCTAGCTCTTCTTCCAAGAAACTTCAGCTTCTTTACAGTTGGGGCTATAGCTTATATTCATCTCTGGAGTCAGACTGGCTCACATTCCTATCCTTGGAACTGTGTGACCTTGTGAGAGTTACTCTACCTCTCTGCTCTCCATTTTCCTCACACAATGAGGGCTAGCTGGGATAATCAACATGAAACACTTAGAATCATTCTGGGCAAGTGATTAGTGCTCAAAATTTCACCTATTCAATAATAAATAATAATAATGTTTTTCTAACACTTGTGTGTTTTAATGAACACATTAGTAAAATATACAAATATACTTGATTATTGTAGAAAAATTGGAAAATTCGGGCTCAGCGCCTGTCACGTACACCTGAGCTAGCGGGTTCAAATCCAGCCTGGGTCCGCCAAACAACAATGACGGCTGCAACCAAAAAATGCTGGGCGTTGTGGCGGGCGCCTGTAGTCCCAGCTACTTGGGAAGCAGAGGCAGGAGACTCGCTTGAGCCCAGGAATTGGAGGTTGCTGTGAGCTGTGATGCCACACACAGCACTCTATCCAAGGGGACAGCTTGAAGCTTTGTCTCAAAAAAAAAAAAATTGGAAAATTCAGAAAAGCGCCAAGAAGAAAATAAAAGTAGCTATCCAGTTCACCTTCTAGGTGGGACTTAGCTGGACAGGGGTAGTAAATCTAAGCAAAGGGTGATGCCCTGAAGCCAGGAGCCTGGGGGTGGGTGGGTGGGACGACTGAGGAGTGGAGGGGGCAGAGACAGTCTGTCCAAACTGAACCTCGCCACTCCTATCCCTGCCCTCTCCACCCGCAGCCGATTCGGCACCAAGTGCGCCCGGTGTGGCCGACAGATCTACGCCAGCGACTGGGTGCGGCGGGCTCGCGGCAACGCCTACCACCTGGCCTGCTTCGCCTGCTTCTCCTGCAAGCGCCAGCTGTCCACGGGCGAGGAGTTCGGCCTGGTGGAGGAGAAGGTGTTGTGCCGCATCCACTACGACACCATGATCGAGAACCTCAAGAGGGCTGCGGAGAACGGTACCCAACCTGCCCTGCCCATCACCTCGGCCCCCAGTCCTTTCCCACCTCGGGCACTCCAGGAAAGCCCACACTCCTCCAGGGACTGGGAATGCCCCAGATCTCCCAGAACCAGCGCGGGGGTGAGGTTACACAGAGCAGGAGCTTCTGGCCCTGTGCTTGGGGGTCAGAAGTCATGACCTTTCTTCGCCAGGTTTCCTTATTTGTAAAATGGAGCTAAGGATAGGCCACGGTCTCAAAGATAGATGAGTGGACATGTTGTAAGCTGAGAGTCATTTACAGAACCCTGGAGAGGATTCTCATGACTGGGCAACCCACTCTGCCTTTGGACAGTTCTCATGGGGTTGGGGGCTTATCCCCTCCAGCTGCCTGGAACCTGGTTTGGGCCAGTCCCTGAAAGATGGCTTGGCCTGCATTCTCCCAACTCCCATCCTAGCAGCTCCAAGGCAGAGGTTTGAAGGTTGGTTTCATTGTGCACCAGGGGCCCTGTGAAGGGGAAGGGCTAGGTTTCTGAGTTGAGTCCCAACTCCTCCAGCATGCTGTGTTCACATGGGAAGTTTCCTTTTCTCTCTGTTCCTCAGTCCCCACAGCTGAGGTAGATACTGGACTAGGAGGATCCCCATATCTCTCTGACTCTGAGTCCCTGAGACACTTAGGTCCAGGAACAGGGTCCATGTCTTCCAGGGATCCTGAGAGCTGACTCACAGGAGGGGTAGGAGCTGGAGAAGTGGAGTGGACTTTGGCTGTGGGCAGAGGCAAGGAGTCTTCCCCTAATTACCCTATCAGGGTCTGTGGAAGCTGCTAACTTCAGTGTAACTTGGATTATTTTATGTAATCCTTACAAAAGCCCTAGGAAGTAGATCATTTGTCCTCATTTTACAGAAGAAGAAACAGGCAGACTTGTCAAAGGTTACATACTAATAGGTTTGCCTGATTCCAAAGCCCAGGTCTCAAGCACTAGACCATGCCATAGTAATACTTCATCTCCAAACTTTAGGGCTTCTGAATCAGACACTATGAAGCTTAGGAGGCTACAGGGGTATGACTACCCCCCTGAGTTTCATTTTTGTGTCTAAAAGTCTGGCATGCCAATACTTGTTTTGCTTGCTTTTGTATATGACATTAATGCTGCAAAATGTCTGCTCCATCCCCAATTCTCTGGACAGGGGTATGGACCACACTACCCCAATTTCTAGGCCCTAACCTGGGAC
The DNA here is from genome assembly GCA_963573935.1 of Arctocebus calabarensis. Classification (NCBI taxonomy): domain Eukaryota; kingdom Metazoa; phylum Chordata; class Mammalia; order Primates; family Lorisidae; genus Arctocebus; species Arctocebus calabarensis. The sequence goes on from CAUYON010029598.1 coordinate 30,483, forward strand.
TAGTCAGGGACCTCCCGAGTGTTTCTGGCTATGGCTACTCTAGGACCATCATTCTCTCCTGTCAGGGTCAAAGTTAAGTGGGTCTAAGTGTGCAGCAAGTGAACTTGGTGTTCTATGAAGTTAACTGCAGTGATGTGGAAGTTAGCAGTTTGACTATAGTGGACATTTGGGAGTCAGAGCTTCTTTACACCAGTGGTCTGTCAGTGACTATAGGCTTCTTTGATATCTGCACCAACCAGGACCATCCCTGATCACAGTCTTGCCAATTACACCCTGGCCCTCACAGCCACCAGACTTCAGACTCATGCAAGGGAACTTAAAGGCTGGGGCCCTCAGCCTCTTCCTACTGATTAACTCTCAGAAGTAGTTACTGTTTTATTTTTTAAATATAACACACACATTCATGGTAGAAAAGTTAGAAAAGGTGGTTAAGAAAAAAGAAAATAAAAATCACTCCAAATGACATCCCCCTCATATTTTAGTATATATCTTCCTAGATTTTTTCAGCGTATGTATTTAGAAATTTCAGAGTTTTCCAAAACACAATTTTTTTCTAATTAAAAAAATTACAATACGGCAGTGCCTGTGGCTCAGTGAATAGGGCATCAGCCCCATATACTGAAGGTGATGGGTTTGAACCCAGCCTCACCCAAACTGCAACAAAAGAAAATAGCTGGGTGTTGTGGCTAGCGCCTGTGGTCCCAGCTGCTGGGAAGGCTGTTGCAAGAGAATCGCCTAAGCCCAAGAGCTGGAGGTTGCTGTGAGTTGTGATACCACAGCATTCTACTGTGGGCAACAAAGTGAGACTCAGTCTCTAAAAAAAAAAAAAAAAATTACAATAAATTGTGAACAGTAGTTATCTCTGAGTGGTGGGATTACTGGTGGTTTTTATTTTCTTTTCTGTGCTCATAAGAATTATTTGAGTTTTTGATAGGGACCATGTATTACTTTTATATTCAGAAAAATGAAGTATTAAAAAGTAAAATGGGAATATATTCAGTGTTTTAGCATGATTGTAAAAATAATGTAAGTGGGAAGAAACTATCTAACATATATCCAGTTAACAAAATTAAACCTTAAAGAAGTAAGGTGACATTTGATTGTTTTAAAAACCTCAAAAGGGCTGGGTTACTGGGTATGGTGGCTATGCCTGTAAATCCAGCACTTTGGAAGGCCAAGGGAGGATTATTGTGGGCTAGGATTTTGAGACCAGCCTGGACAACATAGTGAGACCCCCCCATCTGAAAAAAGATCTGAAAACCCTCAAAATTTACAGGAATATTGAAAGTAAAGATTCTCCATAATCCCACACCTGGAGGCAAACCACTGTTAACACTCTGGTATTTATCCTTCTAAACTTTTTTTCTTCCACTAATTTTTATAAAATTGGGATCACAGTCCTGTAACCTGCTTGCTATCTCTACTAGCCTTTGGTTTCCTCAGGGTTGGAATATTAGAGTCAGAAAGCTTTCAGATCCTAGTGGAAAGGTCTAGGGCAGGGGCTTTCTTCTCTCTGAGCCTCAAGTTCCTCCCATATAAATTGGGCATAAAGCCACTTCTCCTTAGGAGTTCGGGATATAAAGAGCACACCGAAAGAGAAGTGTCCATTACTAAGTGTACTCTCAGAAACAGAAGCCCCTTCCCCAAAGAGCTCAGGGACTAGGACCCTGGGATCCCGTTCCCAGCCAACTCCCGCTCCTGACCCTTCCAGGGACAAGCTCCCCCCACCCCCGTCCTTTCCAGGCTGCCACTAGAAGAGATGGGGACGCGTGGTCAGCCGCTTCTATCGCCCCCAGGGAACGGCCTCACGTTGGAGGGGGCAGTGCCCTCTGAACAGGACAGTCAGCCCAAGCCGGCCAAGCGCGCGCGGACGTCCTTCACTGCCGAACAGTTGCAGGTACCCGGGCAGGCCGCCCACCGCCGGGACGTGGGCGGGGCCTCGAGCGGGCGGGGCTGAGAGGCCTCCTGGCCCCGCCCCTCTGCCCGGACCCGCGGGTGGCGGAGAGGGGCTGCGGCTGCCTGGGGCGTGGCCTCTGGGCCGGAGCCTCTGATTGGGCCGGGGTCTCCGAGACCTCAGCTGGCTGGTGCCTCACCGCCCTCCCGCGCCCGCAGGTTATGCAGGCGCAGTTCGCGCAGGACAACAACCCCGACGCACAGACGCTGCAGAAGCTGGCAGACATGACGGGCCTCAGCCGGAGAGTCATCCAGGTGGGACCAGGGCTGGGCGGGGCCTTGGGGTTCTGGGGCGCGGCTTGGGACATGGGGGCGAGCCCTCTAGCTCGTGGCTGGGCTCTGGAGCAGAGCGTCAGGGGTATGCGTGGCCACCCTTCATGAGACGAAGAGGCAGTCCCGCCTGGGATTCTCCGGCGGCGTGTTCGACCCCTTTCGGTGAGGCTGAAGCTGCTGAGGCTGTCGTTCCAGGTGTGGTTTCAAAACTGCCGGGCGCGTCATAAAAAGCACACACCGCAGCACCCAGTGCCGCCCTCAGGGGCGCCCCCGTCCCGCCTCCCCTCAGCCCTGTCCGACGACATCCACTACTCCCCGTTCAGCAGCCCGGAGCGGGCGCGCATGGTCACCCTGCACGGCTACATTGAGAGTAAGTGACCGCGATGACTCTGGGCCTGCGAGGAGGGGGGTGGAGGAGCAACGGGGGAGACAAGGGCCAAGGCGTGGGGAGGCCTTGAGGAGCCGCGTGGGTGAAGACGAGGCCTCTGAGGTCACTTGGACCTAGTGGTTGGGGCTGGTGGTAAATTCCCTAGCTCTGCCTCAGTGGGGCGGGAACCTTAGCAGAGCCAAGGGATTCAGTCATTCAAAACACTTTCAAGCATCCAGTCTGTGCCAAGACCCAGGGACTGGGGAGATGGCAAGAGGGACAAGGACCCTGCCCTGTGGAGCCTGCATTCTGGTAGGCGTGGAACAATAACCAGACAGTTGAGCGTGTGGTTTTAATTGGGGGTGATTCCTGTTGTTGAGGTGCTGGAAGAGTGTATGGAGATACTGGGGTGTAGGGACTGGCTGCCGCTCAGCAAGCTGAGACTGGAAGGATGAATAGGACAGAGAGAGGCATGTGGATGGGCAACTGAAGGCAGCAGGCCCTGGCCCAGAAAGCATCCTGGCAAGAGTGTGCTTGGTGGAGCAAAAAGCCAGTGCAGAGAGAGCAGCCATGGCGCTAAGGCCTTGAGCAAATACTTAACCTTCTAGTGCTCAGTTTCCTCATCCGGAGCCTGGGATTTCAATGATGCCTACCTCACAGGGTTGCAAGAGTCCCTGCATGCATTCAGTAAATATATTCTGAGTGCCTTCTGTGTTCTTTGTGCTGGAACATGACAGCAAATGCAGTAGACCAAAGCTGCCACTGTCTTGGGGCTCACGTTTCAGAGTGGAGATGAGTGGGGACACAGTGAGCCCTCTGGGGAGATGCTCACACGTCACAGTTGAGGTGACCTTGGAGCAGAAGCCTGGAGGAGTGAGGAAGCAGACTCTTGGACATGTCAGGGGGGTGAACACCCAGTGAACCTGCCACTGAGCAGGTGCTCATCACAGACTTTTTTTCGTTTTGTGATTGTTTCTATCAGTTGTTTCCCCAAAGCTGGGCATGACCAATAAAATAGAAGTTACCACAAGACCTACGCATGTGCGTGTGCACACACAGACACACATCCTCCCTTCTCTGGCTCCAAGTAAAAGAGAAAAAGAAGGGAGGTCAGAGAGAGAGCTGCTGCTTACTGAGTACCTGCCAGTGCCAGACACTATTGATCTTGTCTCTAGCCATCACAGGTCCCCATCCTGTTGAATAGATGAGGAAGCAAGGGCCCACTGCAAGTTAGAGGGAGCCAGCACTCTGTCATGATTGAATGTGGGCTTAGGTGTCAGACTGCCAGGCTTCACATCACAGTCCTGCCACTTACAAGCTGTGTATCATTGGGCATTTCTTAGTTTCCCTGAATACCGGTTCTCCCATCTATAAAAGTAAGGACAAAGCAGTGCTGTGAGCATCAAATGGGATCACTGACTTCAAGTATTCAACATTTAGTGTCAGAGAAGTATAGGCAGTCCCCGAGTTACAAACATCTGACTTACATACAACTCACACTTAAAAAGAGAAGCTAGTATTGGTAATAGGTAAATTTACCTACCTATGCCAGGTTATGTAAAAATTCAACAAACCTACAGAACCTGTCTCATTCATAAGCTGGGGACTTCCTGTAATACTTGCTTTTGTGATAGTGGTTTTGACTGGCAGAACTAGGAGAGCAGAGTCCTAGTTGCTGTGTCAGGTTGCTAGTTGGAAACCAGGTCTTTTATACTGCTCCATTTCTGAATCATCTACTTAGTAGGAGGGACTTTTTCCCCTTTCTTTTCTAAGTAATGACATATGTTAAAGATATACAGAGTCTATTAAACACTTGTTAAAAGTGCCAAGGGCCAGAGGGTCTCTGGGTATCTAGGATCTGGGCTACCAGCTAATTCTTGTGGAGTCAGTAATGGATCTAAGTGACCCACTTGGAAGTGGGGCCATGGCCTCTAGAGTTCCTGTTAGGACTCTGCCGACACACTCCTAGGTGTGTCCAATGCCTAGAGAAGGGGCCGAGATACCTATTCTTTTTCTCCTTGAGGTGGAACCCAGCTTGGAGCAGAAGATGTTGGGGGTGTCTGGACCTGCCACTCTTCCTGTATGACCCGAGCAATTTCCTTTAGAGTTAAGTGGAGTCATAGAGTTTTAACTTTTCTGAAGCCTTAGAGCTGAGAGGTTGATGAAAGTATTAGAACCAGACTGCAGAAAAATGAACTTTTTCTCTGCAGTTAACTAAAGTCACCTCTGAGCTTGGAATCTGATAAAAGCTTTGGAACCAGACCCCAGAAAAATACACAGACACACATAGTTTTCTAAGTAAGTTGAGGCTATTTATGGATTCCCTAAACACCCCAGGTTAAGGATCCCCAATTTAATACAACTGCTTTATTCTACAGATGGGAGAACTGTAGCTTAGAAAGGCAAAGCAACTTGTTTCAAGTTACATGTCAGTTTTAAGTCATTGTACAAAGCTCTTTCCTTGTTACCAAAGAGAATGAAGTCCAGAAAGAGATAGGCAATAGACTTTTCCGCTATAGTGGGAAATATGCTGAAGCATGAGCGATTTGGATCAGAGACAAAGATGGACTTTTGCAAACAGTTTTAGATGTTGGAATAAAGTACATAAATTTATTTAAGAAATATTTAAAGAATGCTCATTCTAGATACTAGAAATCTACAAAGATCTAGAATCTAGAAAGTAGGGCATCACTAGAAAGTAGGGCAAACAGTTTTAGATGTTGGAATAAAGTACATAAATTTATTTAAGAAATATTTAAAGAATGCTCATTCTAGATACTAGAAATCTACAAAGATCTAGAATCTAGAAAGTAGGGCATCACCCGTGACTCAGTGGGTAGGGCTCTGGCCCCATATACCGAGGGTGGTGGGTTCACACCTGGCCCTGGCCAAAACTGCAACAAAAAAATAGCTGGGTGTTGTGGTGGGCTCCTGTAGTCCCAGCTACTCAGGAGGCTGAGGCAAGAAAATCACCTAAGCCCAGGAGAAGGAGGTTGCTGTGAGCTGTGACGCCACAACACTCTTGTGCAGGGTGATAAAGTGAGACTCTCTAAAGAAAAAAAAAAGAATCTAGAAAGTAGACAAAAAATCCTGCCTTCTTAGAGCTTGCATTCTAATTGGCAAAGACAGATGATATCAAATAGATGATAAAAATCTGCAGCAAGTCACACAATAAGCACTAAGGAAGGAAAAATAAAGCCCAGAGGAGGACTGGGAGGGCAGAGGTGAGTGTTGGTGTTGGTTGCAATTGTAAATAGCTTGGTGACATTATGACTGCACAGCCATCTGGGAGACATGGGGTAGAGTTGTGATACTTAGGAGATATGAACATATGAGGAGCTAAGGGAAGATCTGAATAGATGGGGTAGAGCCTTGCTTGCAGGAGGTGTTCACTACACGTTTATTTAGGAGTGTTTATCAGTAAGCTGGACAGTTGTACCTAGCCATCACATGGCACTTTTTATATACAGTATCACCACCAACTCTGTTGAAATCTTGCCCAGGGCTACTTAGGAGGTAAGTGGCAGAGATGAAACTGGTCTCAGAGCTCTAGTTTGCACAGCATGGGGCAGGTGGGATCCTATGTGCAGCCTGGGGGATGGGCTCCAAGGCATCCTCTCGTCCACAGGTCAGGTACAGTGCGGGCAGGTGCACTGCCGGCTGCCTTACACCGCACCCCCAGTCCACCTCAAAGCCGATATGGATGGGCCGCTTTCCAACCGGGGTGAGAAGGTAAATGGAGCCAGGATGGGTCTGGTGGGTCAGAGCCATCCTGCCAGGGATGGGTTTCTGGCAGCATTCTGTGTTGTTGAGCCCAGCCCACTCAGGCCCCCGCTGCACCTCCAGGGAATTCAGTCAAGTAGCTGCTTGTGGGTTCCTCTATGTGCATGGCTGCTCCAGAGGCCTCCTTATACCCTCAACACCCTCCCTCCCAATAATCTGGCTTTATCCTTTTTAGATTTGTGAATTTACTCAACCTTTGAGGTTTTAGGGAAGGCTTATATCAGTACCGCCTTGCTGCCTTCAATCATTTCACTCATTCTTCTCCTTCCTCCTTTTCATTCCTGGCTGCTGAGAGTGAATACCTGGAGCTGGTGGTGTTGAGCAATAGCAGGCCAGCTGGTGACCTTTGCCAACTGGCAGGGCCTTTTCTGTGGAAACCAGGATCTCTGGTTGTCTTAGACATTAGGACTGACACCCAGAAGGCTGTATAGACATCACCCAGTCCAGTGGCTTGAAGGCTTTGTTTTCTAAGCACTTGGACCCCTTTGTTTAATCTTAAATGTAGAAGAAAGTGAAACCAGAGAGTGGGTAGGGCCTCCCTTCCTCCCCAGCTCTGAGACACCTCAGCTGGCCTTGAAAGCGACTGCTTTTAAAAATGGAGAAATTGAGGCCCAAGTAGCTCAAGGTCAAAGTCTGCATGAGAACCTGTGCATTGATTCACTCACGTATTCCTTTATTCAGAGACATTTCCTACATACTGCCTGTGCCTAGCAGTTCTGAGTCTGTTGCCATGAGCGTAGAGATGAGCAAAGTATAGTCTCTGTCTTTAGGGAGGCCACAATCTGGAGAGAGAGACAGACCTCAATGGTTACAGACCTCAACACAAAATGGTCAGGGGAAAGCCAGGGAAGCTGGGGAGCAGGTTGAGGGCAAAGGAGAGACTCAGGGAAGATTTCCCAGAGGAAGGCAACCTCCAAGTCCGGGCCTACATGCTAAGTCAGAATTCACCAGGAGAGGTGTGAGCCATCATGGCTCTCATTGAGCCATTCAGTGTTGCTGGCACACTGACATGAGAGGGAGAGCAGTGAGAGGCAGGGACCCAGGGCTTTATCCTGGGGCAGTGGGGGCCCTCGAAGGCCTGTTTCAGAACTGCCACTGTAGGGATCCTCAGAGAGGCTGAGTCGGAGGTTGTTAAGAGGCAGCTGTGAGTCAGTGAGCATGGTGATTAAGGAAGAGGGATCAGAGCTTTAGCGCTGTAGTCAAGTCAGGGGCCATTCAGACCAGTGCATCTCAGACTTGGCATGCCTCAGAATCACCTGGGCAGCATATAGAGATACAAATTCTGAAGCCTCACCCCAGAGAGTCCGATGGGCATGTCTAGAGTGGTGGGGGGCAGGAATTTGGATGAGCAGTACCCAGTCCATGCAGTTATGATGGGCAGCTGGGTGGGGGAGACCGCTCCTTCAGTATAGTCTGTCTGGTTCTGCTTCCTGAGCACCTACTATGTGCCAGGCTCATGTGGAGGTGGAGACAGCCTAATCGGACAGATAAGTTTATAAGTAAATGGTGGTGCTCAATGTAAATTCCTGCAGAATCTGGTGGAAGGTGAGCACACTCCTGAGCCATGGTTCTCTTGAGATTGTCCAGAAATTGTCATATTCACAGTGAGAGCCTCTATTTGTTCAGCTCCTCTTCTGTTTGAGGCAGGCACTTTAAATATGTCATTCGGTTGACACCTGGCAGCCAATTTGTGGGTGTGGATGATGGTATTCCTCATTGTAAAAATAAAGAAATGGAGACTACGAGAGGAAAGTCCAGGGATGCAGTGGGTCTGTTGGACTGTGAAGTCTGCACAGTTCAGTAACGGCTTCCTTTTGTGCAGCGCTTCTTGGTTTACGTGCTGCTTTCTCTGAACCATCCTGCACAGCCTCCCAGGAGGAGGCATGTGAGGACCTCTTTCACAACTGCAGAAACTGAGGCTCAGACAGAGCAATACTTATCCAGGGTCAAATGGCGAGCATGGGCAGAGCTGGCCTGGATCCTTGCCTGCCTTGGAGCTGGTTGCTTTCTGGGAGAGGGCATTCGTTCTATCAGGCCTGGCCCTGAGACTGCAGAAGTGAGCTGACATGGCTTAAGAGAGGTTTGGGCTGGATAGTTGAGTGAGGGGCTTGGGCATCATATGAGAACAAGGAGTTGGTGTTGGAAGTGTATACGGCTGGCCTCAGTGCTTGGAGAGGAGCCGTTGCCTCTTGGTTGTTCAGCTACTTTTGTGGTTCTGTCTGATTTAGCCTGAAGGATGATCCAGGCTGGGGTCTGGCAGCTTTGGCTATGGAAAGTTTCTAGCCCCTGGATTTGCTTGCTGAGTCAGAGTTCTCTTGTTGGACGATGGTCCCCAACTTCGCATCCAGAAGCTCTGCATTAAAGTCTCACTTCCTCTCTCATGACCTCTTGCCCTTTCACTGCCAGGCTTTTTTGCCATCTCCCAGGGACCTTCCACATCTTGCTAAACCCACAGGCTTTGGGTGCTACAGGATGCAGCCTATGTGGGGTCCGCATAGGACAGTGTGGGCTTCCTCACAAGCCCCCTAGGCCTGAGCCAGTCTAGTGTGAAGAGCCTCAGGATCCCCCTGGTGCTGGCCTTGAACCCACTCATCTGGACCAGTGCTGGCCTGCCTGAAGAACAGTGCTCTGAGCATCCATGGGGCATCCCGTCTCCCCTGCATCATCAGTTTCCAGAACCATATTTCTTCCTGGATGTGTCCCCTGATCCCACAGCTTCGTGATTCGAAATTTTTTTTAAAATCTGGGCCAATCTGTCATTGATCAGTGGGAGAGACTGAGGCCCATAGAGGAGAAGGGTCTTACAGAGGTCTTCCCTCATGAGAGAGCTTCTCTTTTTTTTTTTCTTTTGAGACAGAGTCTCACTATGTCACCCTCAGTAGAGTGCTGTGATGTCACAGCTCACAGCAACCTCAAACTCTTAGACTTAAGTGATTCTCTTGCCTCAGCCTCCCAAGTAGCTGTGACTACAGGTGCCCACCACAACACCTGCTTACATTTTTGTTGCAATTGTCATTGTTGTCTAGCAGGCCCGGGCCGGGTTCAAACCTGTCTGCCTCAGTGTATATGGCCAGCACCCTAACCACTGGGCTACGCACACCAAGCTGAGAGCTTCTGTTATTAAGAACCCAAATCCAGGCATCTTAGAAGCTGAAGTAGAGCAGTGTCCCAGTAGGTAAGGAGGGTGGTGTGAGCTCTGGAATCAGGCTGACTCCAAATCCCCGTTCTGCCACGACCTTCCTGTGAGTCCTGGGAACACGATTAACTGCAATGATCCTCAATTTCTGCATATGAAAAATGGGGATTATAATAATTCCCTTCACTTAGGATTGCTGTGGATAGTAAATGCAATAACCTGTGTAAAGAGCCTAGCACAGTGCCTGGCATGCAGGAAGTGCTCCATAGCTGTTGGTTATTATTGTGGCTACTGTTATGGAGAGTGTCATCATTGCTTTCCTTCGTCACCCCTCCACCCCCCGTAACCGATTCTGGTCAAGCAACATTCCCGATCGGAAAAGGGAACAGCCATGTAGCCATGCCCACCAGATGTCCCTGGACCACTGGAAACCTCCTCCTCACACTTAACTGTGGAAAGGCACATCCCACTGAGCAGCTAACCAATAATCCTTGAGCTGAACTTCAAGAAACTGGCTGTGTCAGCAGCAGGGAGATGTCAGCCAGGCACTTTAGGTAGGAGAGGGGGAGGGCTAGATGGTCTTGATTCCCACTATGTGTCAGGCACTTGGCATGTCCAAGCTACATGCTTCTTGGCTTTGTGAAGGTTAAGCACACACTTGAGGTACTTAGCTTACCGTCTAGGGCTTACATGGTGGTAACATGCTTACTACCATGCAAGCACTGGATGTCATAAGCATGTTACTACCATGTAAGCATGTCAGCCACTGTTGTCATAGTGGCCTTGGAGTGGTAGAGGTGATGTGACATAGTAAAGAGAGCTTGCTCGGGAGCCAGGCCTGGCCACCAGTGCTGGGGCCCCATCCTTTTAGCTGTGTGATCATGGGCTCACTCAGTACCACTCCTACAAGTCTTGGTGCCCTCCCTGTGAAATAGAGATCATGAAAAAAATAAAAGAAAGAAAGTAAATAGAGATAATGGCAGGCTCCCTCATGGAGTTGAGTTTTGGCTTCAGTGAAATAATGCCTAGTAGTAGACTATTGCTGCAGCCATTGTATCTCACTGGAATCTTTCTGACCTTGAGAAAGAGATTTTGACATTCCTATTTTGTAGATGAGAAAACAGGCTCAGAGAGATGAAGTGAGTTCCTAAGGTCCCACTGCAAATAAATTGACAGAGCCAGGACTTAAACCCAGACTAGCCCCTGAGCCCACCTCATTCTCTGTGCCTTCAAGGTCCTCTGGGGAGCTACAGGGTGGGGCAGGCCCCCGGCTCAGCCATCTGCCATGCCCTCCTTCTGCAGGTCATCCTTTTTCAGTACTGACGCTGCCTGCGCTTCCGCCTCTGTCCGTGGGCACCCCACAGCTGCCCCTCAGCCGCTGAGATCCAGTGTCCAGGCTGCGGCCAGGGATCCACCCGCCTCTGCATCCACCCCCATCCGCCATCCTGCCCACCAGCAGCTCAGCCCTTCCCTCTCCTGCTGAGAACCAAGGAGCACCATTGAGTCCTCCTCTTGGAAGGCAGAACTCCCTGAAATTTGGAATCAGGGTGAAAACAACAGCCTATTTTTTTCCATTTAAACAGAAGTCATCTTCAGCTTAAGCTGATTACAATTGCAAAAGGCAGAATTGAACTGTGAAACGCCAACAGCCTTCTAATTTACAGGTTTTCTTTCCCCCATATTGGCCTTTATTTACTACTTTCTTGGAATCATCTCTGAATTCTGAATAGCTGACAACCCCCAATGTTATCCACTCTGTTGCTTTTGTCTGGAAAACTCTACAGTGTTTGTGGGATGTCCCCAAAGGAAAGCTGTGTTCTAATTTTATCATTTCCATCTGTCTGGTTATGTCAAGTTAGTTCAGAAAGAGAAGAGACACTGACCAACCCTGAGAGGCCCAACAGGGCAGAGATGGAGACCTGCCCAGACCAAGAAGCAGGGGAATGAGGGTAAGGCAGGAGACGAAGACCTCCCTGGTTTGGGGATCAAGGAAAGGGACATAGCACACTAGACTGAGAGTGATACTAGCCATTCTAAGGAGAGGAAAGAGAAAACTTGGAGTGGGGAGAAACCCTGCCTCCCATTATTATCTAGCATATAGGCAGGGAACATAGCAGAGATGGAATCTGATCTGTGCAATGACTCTTCTGAATATTGGGGCAGTTAGAGTAGGGTAGCCTTGTTGGCTACTTCTTGAGAGAGGTGCCTGGGCCAGGTCTTTTCTGGAAGGGGCATCATTTACGGGGGGCTAGAAACAGAGCCCAGAGAAATGGCAGTCCAAATGTTAACTCAGGATCCATCTCTGGGTAGAAAGAGAGTGCCATTACATAGGTGAGTGTGCCAAGCCCAGGCACCTCTGGGCTTCCCCACCAGCCTTGTTCAAGCCAGTCCCACCTACTCCTGAGAATAGAAGCCAGATACAACCACATTCACATTTGCCCCATACTGTTACAACTCTACCACCCCAAACAAAAGGGCTCAGGCTACGCATAACCAAGATTTACGTTTTCTTGGGACACCCATTTGTCCCAAGCTTATCCTGTAATTCCAGAACTACTTGGTGTCCTGGTGCATTTTCCACTAGAGGTTGCTAGTAAGCATGTTTTAGCCCAAGTCCTCCTTCCTGCCGTGGTTAACCTGTTCTCTTGCTTTCAGAAGGAGACTCTAGGACAGGGAAAGCAAGTTCATGGTACATATGCAGCCGTTGTCCCTGTTTTTATCTATGGCAGACATTGCTAACCCATGGCAGCTCTATTTCACCAAGTCTGGATGAAGTTTCAGAATCCAGATGTTTGAAGTTGGCACTTAAAATGAAAATGTATATGTCATTCTATGGGACCTGGAGGAGGGACAACCACAAGTGCAGCCCAAAAAGGGCATCTGCTTCCTCTCCCTTCCAAAGATGGTTACAGCTGACTAAGGGCAAAAAGAAGGCACCACTCAGAATGTGGTGAGTACAGCTCAGTTCAGAACTTATCCGGTGGTAACGTGCCCAGCCCTGTGCAAGGTGCTGGCATTAACAGGAGTGGCCGGGCCCACTCCCTGGCCTTGGGGAGTGCACCTCTTTCTTTTGACTGTTGCTTCTGATGATCAAAGCCCAATGGCAACCACGTGGCAAGTGGCCAGCCTAACCCTACCCACGGCCACCAATACCCGCTCTGCCTTGAGTCTCCTCCCAGGGTCTATTCCTTGCGTGGATCATGTGGCCGTAGCATGTTACAGTTCAAACATGTCTCCACTATCCTGTTAAGAGAAGCCTGGGAATGTACAGGCCATCAAGACTATTTATTTAAATACAAAACAAAAGGGGAAAACACACACGGAAAAAAAATTGTAAGCACTTTTTTGTAAAACCAATGTCTGTTTTGTTACATACCTTTCATGTCGTGCTTTGTAAATGTCTTATTTGTGTAATAAAGTTAATGCAAGTAGAAGTGCTGGCACTTACATCTGGAATGTGATGGGATTGCATTTCTTTCCTGGTGTAGTTAAAGGCTCAGGTCCCTGGCTTCCGGAATATCTGGGCTGCTAGATAGTACAATCCCTGTTCTTGGAAAATTGGTACTGTTTTTCAGTTAGTAAACTGCATTTTATTTTATTTTATTTTTTTGAGGCAGAGCCTCAAGCTGTCACCCTGGATAGAGTGCTGTGGCATCACAGCTCACAGCAACCTCCAATTCCTGGGCTCAAGTGAGTCTCCTGCCTCCGCCTTCCAAGAGCTGGTACTACAGGTGCCTGCCACAACGCCCGGCCATTTTTTGGTTGCAGCCGTCATTGTTGTTTGGCGGGCCAGGGCTGGATTCAAACCCGCCAGCTCAGGTGTACATGGCTGGCGCCTTAGCCCATTAAACCACAGGCACCAAGCCAGTAAACTGCATTTTAAAGGCATGATGGTGGGTTTCTTCCCTAAGTACTCAGTCTAGCTGCCTCTTCTTAAGCTTTGTAGGAAATGAGGCTGGTTACCATCCTCTGTTTCATTCTCTGAAAACATGCTCTCAGCTGGGCCCTGTGATGGCTCCACAGACTCAGAAAAGCCAGACCCTGCCCTAGAGGAGCTCCCAGTCAGCAAATGCTATAAAAAGACATCTCTCCAACATGCTTCGGGGACTAAAGGAGGATGCATTTGAGCTGAATCCTATCAGATGAGAAGTTCACAGAACAGGTACAAAAGAGGAGGGTGTTGGGGGTGGGGGAGGGAGGCAGGTTCCTGAGAGCCTGTTTGGAAGATGGGGAGGAATTTGACAAGGCAAAGTTAAGGGAAAATGGGATGGGCAGCAGGGCCCCAGCTTCTGCACAAGACTGGATTTCACAGTGGCTTGGTCAGGTTCCAGAGCCACCATGTAATTTGGACAGTGAGAGAGGGCATCTTTCTGGTGATTGTCAAGTTTACTTTCAGCACCAAAATAATTTGTTCAAATCAGAGCTCCTGGTGTGGAGAGTGGAGCTGCCCTGTAGGGTGTGGAGGCTTCCCAGCCTCATGGCCCTGCACAGAAATGAGTTGCTTGTAAACTTTGGCTCATGGTGCACAGGCCATGAGGGCAAGGCTTTTTCTTTATTCTGTTAGTTTTGTTTTTTATCCTCCATCCCTGACTCCATTTCTACTCTATTTTTCCAATCCAATTTTTTTTTTTCCTGCAGTTTTTGGCCAGGGCTGGGTTTGAACCTGCCAACTCCAGCACATGGGCTAGCGCCCTACTCCTTTGAGCCCCTTTCCAATCCGTTTTTCAAATAGTGACTTAGATATATGTATCTTTGAAAATAGATGAGTCTTTCCCAGGTTGTACCTTCTGTTTTCAAAACAGTTTGGAAATCACTGGTGGTACTTAACCCTGTCATTCTACCCAGGTGACTGGAACCTCAGGGGGAAAGATAATTTTCCCAAGTCTCAGCCGAGAGTGGACTCAGCCTCCCTCTGGCTCCTGGCTCCTGTCTCCATCCCAGTTTGAGGTTCAGGTTCCTCCCCCTGCAGACTGCAGCAGAACCCTCCCAAGCCTGACTCACTGTCCTGTCTCCCCCGGGCAGTGCCAGAGGCCACAACATGGCGGCGGGGTGGTTGTGGTGGTGGTGCTATGTGATCCAGCAGCCTCTACAGAGAGACCCTTATACAAAGATCCAGGATGCTGTGGCCCTAGAGTGGCTCTAGAACATGGTGCTACTTCCTCATGGATGATTGTAACCTCTGCAGTGATTTTCAGGAAAGATTATATGCGCAGTTAACAAATTGTTCTTTAAAGTAGACACATTGAGTACCTGCTAAGCACCGTATCCTTTGCTTGTATTATCGCATTCAAATCACACAGCTACTCTGTCTTTTAAACATCATTATACCATTTTATAGATAAGAAAAGTGAGGCTTAGAGAGTGACTTGCCCAAGGTTACATGATACCTGTGATTGAGCTGGGATTTGAATCCAGGTGTATCTGATGCCAAAGCCCCATTGTTTCTAAGGCACCACACTGGTTCTGTGCTTAGGGCGGGATGCTTAGATGCAGGAGTTACCCAGAAGCAAAGGAGGCCCTGAATAAGCATTGTTGGGCCTATGGGAAGGTACCAGCTCTGAGTCTGGGCACAGTGATCAAGTTCTAAAGCCCTCTGAGACCAAGCAAGTCCCTTTAACTCTCTGAACCTCAGATTCCCCATCTGTAAAAGGTGATGCTCAGCTCTCCCTTGTGAGGCTGTTGGGAGGAGCAGAGATGAGACATGGACGCTTGTCCGAACCTGTCAGTTGCTCATTGACTTATACACAGTATATCTATTATCGTAAGGCAATGGTTCTCAAACTTTCATATGCATAAGAAATACCTGGGCATGCAAATTGCTAGGCTCCACTCCCAGAGCTTCTGAATTAGCATGCCTTGGGTGGGGCCTGGGAATAGCTATAGTTCATAATTTTGCTCAGGTTCTGATGCAGATGAAATGAGGATGGCATCTGAAACAGTCTTCTAAGTAAAACACCCCTATGCCGCTCACTGCAGAAAGCTTTTATTCCTGAGTCAAAAGCCAGGTTCCAGAACTACAAACACATGCACCCTGCCTCCTATGCCTGGGCCTAGCCAGTGCCAGGAGGACAGATGGAAACCTCTGGTGGGGTGGAGGCAGCCTCCAAGTTCACAGCTTGGGCCTGTGTCCCACGATCTCGTCCCAGCCCTTTCGACAGGTACGAATGATCCACTCATGCTCGTCATCATCTGCAAGGAAAGAGGAAGAGCTGGTCATGTGTGGTGCTTGCTGGGACCATCCCCGCCCTGGGAGTCCCCAGGCAGGTCCTTGGCACTGGGGTGCGCTCCAGCACAGGTGATGGACAAACTGGTGGGCAGTCTGTTTAGTTGTGTGTGGGGACAGACCTTTCATTTAATCCTAATCCCTCAGAGTGCCTGGTCTTGGGGAAGTTGAGCACAAGGATTTCTAGCTTGTGGGTACTGCTGAGGGAGGCGAGCATGAGGTCATCAGACCGCCCTGAGCTGGACAGATCCAGACAGGTGGCCAGAGAGCAGCAGGCTCACACTCAGGCACTTGCTCTCACAGACAGTCCACAATGGCAAGCCCAGGGCATTGGGTCCAGGCCTTGCTGGTGGTTTTGGGAGACAGAATCTTCAGATTTTTGTTTCCTTTCTGGACTTTCCATTTTTGACCAAGGAACCCATGGTTTCCCAAGATACTGATACCTTCTGTTTCCTTAGGTCCTGTCAGTGGTGAGAAGAGGTGGGATAGCTGGCGGGTGTGCCCTGAAGGCCCTAAATGTAGTGCCTCCCTTAGTTTAATCCTGTGACCATCTGACAGGCAAGTCTTCCCCACCCTAATAGAGGCTCATGGAGGTGGAGAGGCACTTGTCCATGGCCACGGGTTAGTGTGGGGGAAGCCTGGGGTTTGAACCGAGGATTTTCCAACTACCAAGTCCCTGCTGTTTTTTAAACCTCAAATCCGAAAGTTGAATGAGTCATGTTCCTCAGTCCACAGCCCACCAACATCATCTCTCTGTGCAAGACCCCTCTGAGGATTAACTTTATGTTTATTTTTCCCTCTTTTTCTTCCAAACCCATGCCCAGCCCCTCCCCCACCACAACAAGGACTCGCTAAAATGGTGGGATATAGACCCCTAAAAATGCGTGTGGCTCTGTAAAATATGTTTTGTGTACCAGTGTGTTTTTAATTTACATAAATGGCATTGTGCTGCGGATTTCATTGTGTCTTACTTTTTTTCATTCAACATGGCGTTTTCAAGATCTATTCTTCTCAAAAATTTTTGGTATATTGAAATGTGATTAAATCAAGATCTATTCTTGTTGCTACACATACAGCCAGTTCCTTGATTCTAACTGCTGCCTAATATTCTGTGGTTGGCTCCTGTCACATTTTACTCTCGATTCTCCCAGGGCTGGACATGGAGGTTGCTGGGGAGGTGCCCAACTCCCCACCACCAGGAATAGCTGGGACAAGTATTCCTGGGCACATTCCTCTGTAGATATGTGGGAAGATTTCTCTGGGGTTATATTCCTTCCAGGAGGAGTCCTACAGGGCCTTCAGCCACCATCTTCCCAGCTGGCTCTGCTCTTTTCACACCGTCCTGCCCACCTGCCTTCCTGCCTTTCCACCTTCTCTTCCTCCTTCCTTTCTCCTATCCCTCTGTGCCAAGCACTGCCTTGAACCAGGGCTTTAGCACTCAGGGAACTCCTGCCTCTCTCCTTACCCCAGGCCTAGCTCAGAGATGGGAGGATGAGACTACCCACTCTCCTTGGTGATCAATGGCATAAGGTGGGGAATAAGGGGACTCCCTGAGAGGTGGAGCACAGAGGACCAGCAGAAAGCCTCTCCTCTTAAAAGGCTTCCTCTTCTGCCAAAAGCACCAGACCCAGGGTCAGGAAGCTGAGACTCTTCGATCATCAGCCTACTGTGTGCTCAAAGCTTTGCAGACACTGCATCTCATTGGATCATTGCAGTGGCTCAGGAAGGCAGGAGAGATCACCCTCATTTTATGGAGGAGATTGTCCTTGTACTAGGCCCCATAGCCAGTGGAAATCAAACCAAGTATTCAGCAGGCTCCAAAGCCTGACTTCTCACATAAGGGAGATGTGAGCACACCAAGACCATTGAGTGCCCCACTGTAATCAGCCAGGTCCCCACTATTTCTTTCTATGTGACCTAAGGAAAAAGGCTTGCTCTCTGGTGTGTTCTGGGGAGCAGCCAGTGGGCCTCAGTTTCCCCTTGGGAGGCTGACTGGGAGTCCCCACGGAAGCTGGGAAGCCTTAGGGTGGGGAGAGCAGCGGTGATGTGTCAGCACACAAGGAGTTAAGCGCTGGTGGAGCCCACTTTTGCCACACTGTGAGCAGCCTGGTTGATAATTACAGTTCTGAAGTCTCCAGGCTATTCGAATCAGTGCAGCTGCAACCTCTTCAGCGGTAACCCCTGAAACCAGACAAACTGGGTTTATTGTGCTGAACCAGTCCTCAGGCCCCTCCCTGATCGTTAAAAATTGACAGCAATGGACTTAACAGCCCTCTTCACTACCCCTTTCACTCTCTACCTGGCTGCACAGCCACCAATTTGAATCACAGATGCCTCCCCTCCTAGCAGCTGCTCACGGACCCTCCCTCCACCTCCCCTGCGCCTTGCTGCAGCTCCCCTGGCCTTGACACGCCAGGGTGAGGCTGCCGAAGCACATTTCATCAATATTTAAAATGGAATTAAACCTGCAGCTTTGATTAATGCCTCCCAGATCCCAGGAGTTGTGATTACTATTTTGCAAATTGCGATTGTTGGAATATGTTAATATGATTGTCTGAGAACATCTTCACCTTTTCAGATAATTTTCCCCCTTTTTGGCAGGAGGGAAGAGGGAAAGGAGGGGGAAAAAAGATGGGAAAAAACACCCCACAAACTCTTTAATCAATTGTAAATTATTACCCTGGGCACAATTGCCAGTGGTGCAGAGGGAAGATTTCTGGTTTGGTGCGTTTATCTTGAAAAATTTTTGGCCCCCGTTGGTCCAGTAATTCCACTCCAGTATACTATCCTAAGGGGATAGTTCTATTTGTCTCAGAAGTATTTAGAATCAAGAAAAAAGAAAATGACCTATCTTGCTAAAAACAAGGGAATAATTACTGTGTTGTATATTCATTCATTTAACCGATAATTTCTAAACACCGACTATGTGCCAGGCATCATGCTAGCACATAGCCTGTGGGGGAGGTGGGCACATAAGCCACATGAGGGGATATTTAGCAGCCATTGAAAATAATAGGTAGGAAGTCTGTGTGGGAAATGTTTTTGATGTGACAATAAGCAAAAGAAAAAAAAGGTGGAAAGAGGTAAGGAACAAAATTATATATACAGTGTTTTATGTGTAAAAATTGTGCATAGCAGAAAAATTAAAGACGATAAATAGATAGCTTCTAGACTGGCAGGAAAAAACCCCAAAGATAATAAGTTAAAATGTGAATAATGGTCAGCCTTGAACACAGTGGAATTAGAGAATTTCTTCTTTCTGCTTTGGGCAATTCCCAAATCTTTTTTCATTAATATGTATTCACAAAAGAAAAAAAATAAAAGTAATTATTGGCTTTTTTCCTTTCTTCTAATTTAATGTCTTGGTAATATTATGCATTTTTGTTAATTGAAATAAAATATCTTTAGGTCTCTAGAAATATCAACAGGATTCTTGAACTTCCAAAAGGTAAAAAAGACCTAGTCTTTTCCAACAATCGCTAGGGTTAAAATACGTAAAAATCAGAGAATAGACAAATCTCCCATGCATAAGAATTCTAAATAATTTGTAGGCTCTGTCCTCAAAGAGTTGAAGCAAAGTTCCCCACTTCTTAATGCATCTGTGCATAGTATCTTCCTTCTGAAGAGTACAGCATGGAAAGGGGGGGAGTGACTTTACAGTGGGGAAATCTGACAAATACAACCTCAGCTGGTGACCATGGTCGACAGCAGGCTTGGTAAGTCATTGATAGTCTTCACCCTTGATATGATGGGATGAAAACTTCACCTCTGTGGTCTTCCTCCCCAAATGCACAACCCGAGTCTAATCATGAGACAAACATACGACAAAGTCTAGTCAAGGGGAATCCTACAAAATACCTGACTGGCACTCCTTATAACTGTCATCAAAAGCAAGGGAAATCTGAGCAAATGTCACAGCCAAGGGGAGCCTAAGGAGATGTAACTAAATAATGGTGAGTCCTTGATGGGATCCTGGGATAGGGAAAAGACTCAAGCAACCTGGATAAAGGATGGGCTTTAGTGATTAATAACACCAATACTGGTTCGTTAATTATGACAAACCACCTACCCTACAATGTAACATGTTCATAACAGGGGGAACTAGACCTGGGTATATTGAGAACTGTGTACTCTGTTTGCAATAATATTGTAAATCCAACTGCTCTTCAAATAAAAAGTTTATTCTAAAAAAATGCATGAAAATCCAGTATACTTCTAAAAGGCAAGTAATCTCAGGTTCTTCAAGAGGGTAAAAATCCCTTCACACTTCCTTCCATCCATACTAAAGCCATTCACTTTTTTTCCTTTCATGGCCTCCTAATATCCCAATTTTTGAATCTGTACTTATTTGCACATTGTCTTATTTAATGTTTATTTATTTATTTATTTATTTATTTATTTATTTATGTTTTAGAGACAGAGTCTCACTTTGTCGCCCTTAGTAGAGAGCCGTGGTGTCATAGCTCACAGAAACCTCCAACTCTTGGGCTTAGGCGATTATCTTGCCTCAGCCTCCGGAGTAGCCCGTCACAACGCTCGGCTTTTTTTTGTTGCAGTTTGGCTGGGGTCAGGTTCGAACTGGGTGTATGGGGCTGGTGCCCTACTCTCTGAACCACAGGTGCCGCCCTTATTAATGTTTAGACTGTAAGCTCTCAGCAGACTGTGTCTGCTTTGTTGACTACTGGATCCAGCATATAGTGAATGCTTAATAAGGGCTTTGCCAAATAAAGACTGGAATAAGCCTTTTTCATTCTGATTTGTTTCAGTCACTACCAACAAACATTTCCCTGGTGCCTGTCCACTTCTCGGGATTTAGGTCTCAACTCAAATGTCCCTTCCTCAATGACCCTAGTCTAAGTCCCGTATCTTATCTTCATTTTACTTCCTGCATAGTATATGCTGCTGTCAGCAATTTTCTTGTTTATTTACATAGTGTCTGTCTCCCTAGCCAGACTAATCTCCAGTGAACCAGGAGCCTCATGCTTGTGCGTGGTGGTGTCCCAGTGCTTAGAGGAGTGCTTGAACATAGTAGGTGCTCAGTCGATATCTGTTGAATGAATGAATGAATCAAAAAGTCCACTCCAGGGCCATCCCTGTACCAGTGCTTGGGACAGAATGGACTCAGTAGCAAGGATTGTCTGTCCTGGGGGCAGAAAGATGTCTTTTTTCTGGTTCTGAAGCTTCAGATGTGACCTTGCTGCCACCTACATGTCCCATGCCCCCACAGACCATTAGGAGGACTGAGCTTATTATAGAGAAAAAAAAGGAACTTGCTGCAATAGAGACACCAAATATGACCATGGACTCCCCTGATGAGAATTCTTCCCTGAAAAAGCTTCCCACTCCTCAGCCTGGACTTCAAGTTCCCCCAGATCCTCCTACTTTTCAGGTCTGCTTCCCTCCTGCTCCCCTTCCCCTGTAAAATGCAGCTGCCCCAAGGAACTGTGGCCACCCACATGTGCATGCTCTCCATTGCCTCTGTGCCCTTGCACATGCTGTTCCCCTGATGGAACACCCTTCCTCTTTGAGGGCCTGGTTCAGGTGTGAGGCCTCCAGGAGCAGAAGAGAGGCCCAGGGCACTTTCTATCTCTGGGCCTTATATAAAATTGATGAAAATCCTAAACAAGATAATAATAATTGTGGTATATTTTAAACATTTACATTTGATAAATTACAACCAAATGTAGTATGTTATTCCCAAATCTCTTCTAAAAAAGTATAACTTCACAGTGTGGTGTGGTCAGGAAAAGGAGTGTGAACTGAGAGTTGTCTGATGAGCATGGTCTCCTATCACTGCTGTCACAACCCATGCTTAAGGCACCTCATGAATCTGTGGGCTGGACCTAGCACCACCTACACTGTCCTCTACTCCATTGGGCCCTGCTGGATGTGAGTCTTCCCTGACCCAGGATAAGGCCACCACCCTCCCAGCCTGGGGCACCCCTGTCTGATTCACCTCTGCTTGTTGGGGCCCAGTGCAGACCCAGCACTTATAAGGTATTGAATAAGCACACAGTGAATGAATGAATAGAGAAATGTACATTTGGGGACATGAAAGTAATAGGTTTAACCTGCGGGACTTGAACAAAGGGGGGAGAATTTCTTCCCCACCCTAGGCAAACGGAGCACCTAAAGAGGTAAAGCAGGCAAGCTAAGTGCAGGTCCAAGGCTGCCGGCTGCCTTTTCTTCTTGTGGCTGGAGACCACAGACTGAGCAGCCCCACTGCACAGAGAGGGGTTTTCTGGGGTCATATCTGGATACGGACCATATTCAGTAGCTCACAGCCTGGCTACACTAGGGCCTGCCTCACAGCAAGGGCAGGAGAGTCAGCCTGCATAGGCCACAGCTGTGCCAGGGAGGGGCCAGCTTGGTCTCCAAGACCTTGGGCAAGTGGCCTCACATATCCCTGGGTCTCATTTCCTCACCTATAAAGGTGCCTGCCTTGAAGATTTGCCATGAGGACTAAGAGATCATCCCTGAAAAGTGCTTAGGACAGCACTTGGTGCATAGGAACTGCCCCAAACCAAAAAGCAGAAGTGGCCCTGTGAGGTGGTGCCTCATGCCCATAATCCTAGCACCCTGGAAGGTCAAGGTGAGTGGGCTGCTTGAGCTCACAAGTTTGAGACTAGCCTGAGCAAAAGTGAGATCTTGTGTCTAAAAATAGTGGACGTTTTTGTGGGCACCTGTAGTCCCAGCTACTCAGGAGGCTGAGACAAAAGGATCACTTGAGCCTAAGAGTTTGAGGTTGCTGTGAGCTATAATGCAATGGCACTCTATTAAGAGTGACAAGGTGAGACTCTGTCTCAAAAAAAAAAAAAAAAAAAGGCAGGAAGTCGTCTTCAGACAGTTGGACATTAGGATGCAAGTGACAATACTGTATAGACAGAAGGAGTCCAGGAGTCCATCATATAAACAGGCCTGGGTCCAATGCTAAGCTGACACCTTGTTGGGTGATTGTGGATAAGAACTTGTGTTTTGGGGTTTCACCAGACCCCCTGCAGGGGCAGAGTGAGGACTGGCCAGGCTAAGTGACCCTCAGTGGGCTCCAAAGAAGTTAAGCTACCATCATCATTCTTCTGCACCTTTAATTCCCAAAGTGGATGCTTGCAAGGGAGTGTCCTTAAGGGACTCACTTGGGACACCCTTAGGACTTCTGGTTCCCTGCCAGGATGGAGGAGAAGCTGGGGGAGGAGGAGGTCTTTACATAGGATTAGCTTCAGAAGGGTAGAGAGCTGTGGTTCAGCTAATGATTTCTGTTCAAAGTCAGAAGGACAGGCCAGGGCAGGTGAGCCCAGAGAGAGCAAACAGGCAGATTGGGGTTGCTGGGCAGCCACAAGCTGGGCTCTGTCACCTCTCAGTGCACCTTTGGGCTGGGCACACTCTCAGTCACCACTGCTATGCAGTTCCTGCCACGATGGGGCGGTGGTGCTGGGAAAGGGAGGAGACCAAGATGAAACAAAGCACGTAGCCTCAGGAGAGGGGCAGGTGCACACTGGCAGAATACCTAGGAGGCATCTTGTTCTGTGTGTAGGGGGGGGTTGCTTTCATCCTCTCCTTAGTGAGTGAGGTGGAGCTGTCCCTACTTCAGACTCTGAGTAGGGAAACTGAGAGGAAACTGAGGCTCGGGGTGACATGATTTGCCTCACTTCATTCCACTAGGGTGGAGGGAAGAGCTCAGTGTGACTGGCATTGAAGTCAGCGAAGCTGCAAGTGTGTGCATAGGCACAAATGTGTATTTCCATCCCACTGTTTTTACACCGCCATAAGCGTGGAAGGGTATGTGCCTGTGAGTGTGTGTGTGCCTGGTGTATGATGCACATGACTGGCTGAGTGTGTTTGATCTTATATGGAGGGAGAGGTATTCCAACTCACAGAGATGGGGAGCACAGACCTGGGCCAGGCTCTGCGGGAGAGGAGCTTCTGCTGTGTGTGTGGGTGCCCTCTTTTCTTGGGGTCTAGGTTCAACCTCAGAGGGCTCCAGGCTAGGATGGGGGTACACCCCAAACTAGGCTTGGTGTAAAGCAGGGCTGCATGAGCTGGTGGGGCAGGGCCCAGGCAGTATCACAGTGAGGGCAATCTCCTTACCATTCCCGACAAGAAAGAGGCTTTGAACTTTGCTGGCAGTGCTGGTGGCCAGATGCCAAGGCCACAGCATCGTCAATATTGACTGAGGGGTCACTGCCCAGGCAGAGCCTGACACAGGGTGGGGGTGGCCTTGGGGCTGCTTTTGCTTTTCTCCTGTGGAGGAGCATCTTTTGGACTGGGGTGGAGGTGGGGATGGGGGGCCAGGCAAACCACTTGGGCCACTGGGAAACTAAAGGTGCATGGCCTGGCACCCACAGCTTTTCAAAGCCTATTCAAATGTAAGCAGCTTGGAAAGAATGATTGACTCTAAAATGTAAAAGAAGAGAAACTACAAAGCTGAAATTAATGAATGTTATAATTAATGCATTCAGACTTAATTATTAAATGTAGAAATCAAAACAATTTTATTACTCTTGAAATCCATTTGTGGTTTGATTTCCTCATTTTGCAAGAATTCTCTAGTATGCATTCGACTCCCAAGAAATCACAGCCAATTGTTAATGACTTGTTATCAATTTACCAAGCAAACTTAGAAAGTCCCTTTCAAAGTTTTAACAGTAAAAAGTTTATATTTAAATTTTAAATGAAATATTTTTGTTTTAACATGTTAAAATGATTGAGGTGGGGTTGCTCAGGTTAGCCCTCAGACTGGATTTAGGGCCATGACTGGGGTGTGGGACGGGAGGGCAGGGAATATGGCTGCCTCCTATTAAGGGTCACTTCTGTGTGCTGGGGCCGGGCCAGGCAAGGTGCCCGCCTGATCTCACACAATCCTCACTAACACCTGCGTGTTATCTCAGGAGGGAGTTGGAGGTGCTCCAGTTGATGGGTAAGGAGAAAAAAGTGCCCACAGACAATGACCCTTGAAAACCTCTTAAGATGGCCCCATGCTGGAGGAGGACATCTTGCTAAGTGCCACGCAGCCAATTTTCTGGCATTGTTGAAACAAGGAATTTGTCCTGCTGTTGAGGTCCACATACACAGCCTGTTATGGGGCACTGATCAAAAAATACATATCCTGAATTACCAGAATCCTCCTCTGTGTGGACAGGAGGCACACAGGGATGGAGACCAGCGGATCCAGTGTCCCTACACTCAGTCCTGAACAAGCATGTGCTGAATGGAGATGAAAATCACCAACACTGTTTGCGTTGCTATTCTCTTGCCTCCCCACTCCCCATTTTTCTTTTATGAGCACTTATAATTGAATTTCTTTCCACTAAACATGTTCATCATGCCTAGCCACTGTTGGCCCGTTTCCATGGCTTCTGCTCTGACCCTCTGCTCCTTTCTGCCCTGATTCCTGGCTACATGTGTATGGTGGACTGAGGGGTCTGGAAGTTGGGAACCTGGCATCCAGTTGGCAGATGCTGAGAGAAGAATGAAAACTGTGGCACTGGGGACAGCCAGGAGAGATGTTAAGGAGGAAGCTGCAGAACTCTGACAGGCCAGAGCTCATTGAATCCTCACTGTTGTTACATCTGTTTCACAGAGGAGGGTACGGAGGCTCAGAGAGGTAAAGGAATCTCCCCAAGCTCACCCAGCTATTAGTGGGTGCAAGGTCACAGCCAGGTCTGTCTTCAGAGACGCAGCCTTCAGCACCACCCACTTCCCTAAGAAACTCTTCTGCGATTCCTGTCTTTGTTCTTCATTGTCTGAAAGATCAAAACTAAACTCCTTAATGTGGCATCCAAAGCTCTCTCCATCCCACACTGGGTCTCTGTTCCTTGAATGCACAGCTCAGACACACTCCTATACACCTGTTAAAGCCCAGTCTGTCCATCACCGCCTGAGGGAAGCCTCCTTGACTCCTTCTTCATCTTCCAACACACAAACAGGTCTCAGGGGCTCCACTTTGAGTACTTATCCCCCTGCATCTGTCTGTGCCTCTGCTCATGCTGTTCCTTCCCTTCCATGCAGGAAAATCCACTTCTCATCCTTTAAAGTCTAGCTGAACACCATGTTTTTTAGGCACCTGGGACACACTTAAGCTGTTCTCTGTGCGCACCTGGGACACACTTATGCTCTTCTCTGTGCTCCCCCAGCACACTGAGAATCTAGCTCCTGGCTCCAGTGGAGGAGGGACACTCTCAGCTCTTTGGGAAAGAATCTTATATTTAATATTTCAAACTAGACATTTTACATATTATAGGGAATATAGAATTGCGTTGGATTGCCTTCTTAATACATCTTTTATGGTTTAAGTTATTTTTATTTCTATACTATATTTTGAGGGGGTTCATTGCAGTCTTTTGAGAACTAAGGCTCTCTGAAGGCCTCAGGCTTCTGTCCAGAGGAAACCCACCCCCAGTCCTGTGACTATATGTCTATGCCTCTGCTCCCACATGCCCTGCAATGGTTTAGAGGCAGGTACTGTGTCTGGTCCCCAGAAGCAACTCTGGTATATGCAGGGACTCAGTGAAGGCCTGTGTCTAGGAGGAATATAGGGGGTCTGAGGCTCCAGGTGGGTAAGAAGGGATGAAGAGAATGGGAACACACCCAGAAAAGAATGCCAGGGCTGGGCAGAGACATCAGGAAACCACACGCCTCTAGTCCAGTCTTGAAATTGACATCAAAAGCTGGTGAGAGGAGGCCAGAGGGCAGTTTGCCAAGGTGACACTGGCTCCTCCTTTGGGATGTGGAGTGAAGGAGCCGCATGCTTTTCTTTCTTTTTTCTTTTCTTTCTTTCTTCTCACATGGTCTTACTTTTATTTATTTTTTTATTTCAGATTAATATAAAGGTATAAATAATTAGGTTACATTGTTTGCATTTCCAAAGTAAAGTTCAAGTAGTAGTTGAGCCCTTCTCTCAGGGAGTGTGCTGTACACCCTTTCATTGTTCACGTTAGGTGACAGTTTACTAATCCCCCTCTCTCCTTTCTCTCTTCCCCCTTTCCCCTCACTTGAATTTCCTGGGCTGTAAAATAATCACAATTGTGATAGAATGCTAACATACACCAAGTGCTCTGCTGGGGCCAGGCCCTGTTCTTGTTAGATCCCCTGAGTTGTCTCACTTCTGCTCACCACAACCCTGAAAGAAAGTCCTATTTCTTCTCCCTCTTTCAAATGAAGAAACTGAAGCTCAGAGAAATTACGAGACTAGCTCCAGGTGCCCCAGCTGATGAATGTCTGATCTAGGATCTGCTTGCAGATCTGTCTGACCCTAAAGCCTGGCAGTTTGTGACCTCGTCTGCTTCTAGACTTGAGGTTGAGCAGGGGTTTCTGTCAACTGCCCTAAGTTCCAGACCTTGGGTCGAGGAGGAAAGATGAGGCCTGTAGTGTCTGGCTTAACATTTACTTCTGTTAAAAGGGACAAAACAAACCATATGGTGCTGGGCCAGGTTGACTCCAGCCATGGGAGAGGAAGCTGTGTCCTTTGGAGCCTCCAGGAGGCTGCCATGGGGGCGGGGGATGTATTGTTCCCAAAATCCAGTGGGCACCATGGCTAGAAGGGGAATTTCCAGGGCCTTTGGAAGGATGGCAAAGGGCACTTCCTGTGAGTTACTCCCAGAAAAAAGATCTCGACAAGACTTTGTGGATGGCTTCCCTGGCCAATTTTGCCCTCTGTAGGCAAAATTCTGTTGGTGAGTTCAAGGTCTTCCCCGGGGACAAGACCCATAGCTTTGCCTTGATTCTTGGAGAGAGGTTCATGACTCAGAAAAGGTCGCAGCATATCTCACTAGTTGAGCATGGCCTCTGGTGTTGTAGAGACCTCAGTTTTCCCATCTGCCAAATAGGAATAATGGCATATTCCTTAAATGTCAGCACAGTGGAGGCATTTGATGCCCAGAGCTTCCCTTCCTACCCCTCTGGCTTACAGCCAATGCCCAAGTCCAGTGGCAGGGATGTGTGCTTAGTGCAGGCATTTTATGTGGCAGTTGAAGTGTGATATTATCCCTCCACAAAGCCTTCATTATGGTGCTGCTAACAATACCACAGAGAAAGCAGGGATGCCCCTGCGTGCCAGCTTCCAGGTGATTATAACATTTGGGTAAATTGCCTTTTGTCTCGCTGGAGGGATGATGGCAGGGAGGGGGAAGTAAGAGAGACTTGCTCAGCCATTTTGTAGCAGAAGCTACAAGGGAAGCACCATGGAGAGGTAGCCTGGGCTTGTGGAAGGATCCCCAGCCAGCAGTGGGAAATAGGCTCTCTCTCGGTCTCAGGTTTCTGATCTCTCAGGGGAAGGCAGTGGCCTCAGATTAGAGAAGTCTCGGTTTGTCTGTGGCTTTGGAAGACTCTTATTCATTGCCTGGGTTTTCCGCAATAAAGTGGGCAGAGAACTCTCTTGGGAAAAGAAGCACGACAGCAATCTCAGGCTGCTGGGAAGGCCCTTGATTCTTTCCTTCTTTCATTAGTAAACTCCAACTTCTCATTTAGAACCAGCTCAAATATCATCTTTAGCTTTGGAGTCAGTAGGACCTGGGTTTAAATGCCAGCTCTGCTACTTATTATCAGTTTGACTTTGGGCAGGCATTTCACTTAGCCTCAGTCTCATTATCTATAAAGTTAAAATAATAAAGGTACTCATTTTGCAGGGTTACTGTGGGGATGCAATGAAATTCAATAAAAATAATACATGTAACATGCTTAGACCAGTGCCTGGTACATAGTAATCATTCAGTAAATACCAGATATTATTATTATTATTTCTTTTTTAAAAGTCTTTTTTTTTTTTTTTTTTGGTAGAGACAGAGTCTCACTTTATCGCCCTTGGTAGAGTACCATGGCATCACACAGCTCACAGCAACCTCCAACTCCTGGGCTGAGGCGATTCTCTTGCCTCAGCCTCCCGAGTAGCGACTACAGGCATCCGCCACAACACCCGGCTATTTTTCTGATTTGCAGTTTGGCCAAGGCCGGGTTTGAAACTGCCACCTTAGGTATATGGGGCCGGGGCCCTACTTGATGAGCCACAGGCGCCGCCCTATCATTTCTTTTTTAAAGAGTGCATCTCACTCTGTCACCCAGGCTGGTACAATGATAAAATCATAGCTCACTGCAGCCTCTAATTCCTGGGTTCAAGCAATCCTCCCTTCTCAGCCTCCCAAGTAACTGACAATACAGGTATGTGCCACCATACCCATCTAATTTTTCTGTTTCTTAGAAATGAGGTCTCTCTATGTTGCTCATGCTGGTTTCAAATTCCTGCCCTCAAAGGATTCTCCTGCCGAGGCCTCCCAATGTGTTGGGCTTATAGCTGTAAGTCACCATGCCCAACCTGAATATTATTAATAAGTATGTATGCTGCTTTTCACCTGAAATAGAACCTGGATATCTTTGTATACCAATAGATCTATTTCTTCACTACCATTTTTAATGACTATATTCTGTTGTAAGACTATACTACATTTTTTTTTTTTTTTTTTGGAGATAGAGTCTTACTATGTTGCCCTCAGTAGAGTGCCATAGTGTCACAGCTCACAGCAACCTCAAACTCTTGGGCTTAGTGATTCTCTTGCCTCAGCCTCCCAAAGTAGCTGGGACTACAGACGCCCGCCACAACACCCAGCTATTTTTTGTTGTTGCTGTTGCAGTTGTTATTGTTTAGCAGGCTCAGGCCGGGTTTGAACCTGCCAGCCCTGGGTTATTTGACTGGTACCCTAACCACTGAGCTATGGGCACCAGAATATACTACATGGTATTGAACCAGTGCCCTCTTGTTGGACAGTGGGGATGTTTACAGTTTTCAACTATTTAAACAATACTAGAGAAACCTTATAAGACCAAAGAGTTCTTTCATTTTCTAGGGGTTCACTATGCAGTTTAGATTTCGCCCCTTTCTAACACTATGTGGGAGCAAATAAACAACAGTGTCTGGGAGCTCCTTGCCCATGCCTCTTTTGACTGAGGATCTTGGAGCTGGCCAAGCAAAGTGGAAAGTGGAAAACCTCCGACGGCAGACAAGCCTGGGTGTGATTCCCAGCTCTTGCCAAATTTCTTGAGGGAAATTCTTTAACCGCACTGAGCCTCAGTTTCCTCATTATCAAACAAGAACACATGGGTACTCCCCTCCCCCTTACTTGAGTGTCTGGTGCTTGTAAATGATCAATCACTGTTAGCTCTCAGCACCATCATCATCTTCATTTTCCTCATCCTCACTCTGATGACACCAACCACCTCCCACAAAAGACTCCAAATCACATACGCTGGGTCACTTTTCAGACCCCAATTCACACCCCTTCTTCCCACTGTCCAGTTAATGGAGTATACATTCAAATGAGCCTTGTGGACTTAATTTTAAATTCTGTCTGTAACCAGGTTCAAATGCAAAAGGGCTCTCTCTGCAAATAATCACTGGTGTGTGATATTTTTAAGAAGCCAAAGCCATTGTTTCTGATTGAAGGAAAGTTGGTGCTATTTTGAAGAGCAGCACGATTAAGCGGTGGCGTTATCTCTTTAACCGTTGGGAATTATATGCTGTTTGAAAGATTTGTGAGCTCTAGGACATTTGCCAGATGTGCTTGATTCGACATTTCAGACAACAAAGGGGATAATGTTGGCAGGAATCTTGACGGCATTTCTGATGATCAGGATATTCTTTGAGGATGGTACTGAGACCTTTCGGGGAAGAATTTCAGCTTTTACATAAACTAATTTGGGATGCTCACTCTCTGTCTTCCACAAAGCAAATTTAGTTCATTGTTAGTTGTATATGTTAAAATGGTTATGAGGGTTTTTCTTTGAATATTAATAATGTGCCTTTCATCTGAGACACTCACATGGGGTATCATTAATTGGGGGGAGGGAGTAGGGATTAGTGGTACAGTTATTTTGCAAATGATTCCTGCTAGTAACATTGAGGCAAGCAACAGCTCCATGAAAGAGATACACGTACAAACTGCCAACGTGGCTCTGCCGCATCCTTCCGGAGAGGAACGAAAGGGATGTGTGGGAGGGGGAAGGGTTAGAGTTAATCTCCCAATTTCCCATCATAGTAAAGGTAATTATCTCAAATATCTTTAAATGCTTCCCTATTGGCTCACAGTGTATAAAGGACTCTTTTTCAAATAAGGTAGCATCTCATTTTGGGCCCTGTGGTGTTCTTTTTCTTTAGACTCTAAAATGGACCTTTTCATTCATTTAGGAATTTTGCTAAGCTCCCACCAGGTGCCAGGAACTATGCTTGGTGGAGGAACAAGTATGAATCAGACATGACTCGGCCTAGGAAAGAAGATAGATGAGTATACAGTAAACTAGGACATGAAGCAGGCAAGGAGAAAAAAAAGAACAGGCTTTGGGAAGACTTGGGCTTGAATGTGACTCCCTCACTAGCTATGTGGGGGAGTGAGGGAGTTATTAACTGAGATCAGGTTATAATCTGAGATCGGGTGTCATCACTGCAAACCATGTCCGTGAAAATTACCCACTCGGGGTGGCAGGAAAGACAGAAGAGGCAAGGTGCTTGGCACAGAGCCAGGCAAGGATCTGCCACAACTAGCCTTCCTGGCCCAGCTTCATCTCCCTGAGCTGTGGACGCACCCACAAGCCCTTCTTTGGAGGTTGCAGGCAAAGACTCCCTGGCCTTCTGTTTTGTGCTAAGCAGTGAGAGATGATGAAGACTAAGACTGATGGAGCAAAAGAATAGAGTGTCCTGTGCTGGGGGGAATATGAGATGGGAAAAGGCAGAAGAAAGTGCTAGGTGCAAGTTTGTCAATGGACAGCAGCTAGTCCGGTTGGATGAGTACATGGGTGGAAGACATGGCAGGGTGGAAGGTGACCTTCCAAGTTTCCATAATCAAGAGCCTGCAGACCCCAAAGTTTCACCAGCATCTCCTTTCCCAAGCAAAATCTTCCTGACCCTTGAGAGGGATGTAAAATCAATTTAGTGCATAACAACCAGCATTCTAAAAAAATGAAATAGATAGAAAATGTCATAGTACACTGCACGTGCAAAGATACACACATAGGCATGCATGCATGTGCGTGTCCTGGGACGCCAGGAAAAACGACCCTTACTGTGGGCCAAAGGCTTGAGAGCTGGAGTTGGAGAGAATACGTTGCCTGCCCTGATCCCTGAAGCCCGGCACACTGGAGAGGTTCAGAGACTTTCTGAAGTATGGAAGGATGACTTTAAATTCTCACAGCAATCCACCTAGGCTGGTGCCATCCTCCTCAGCTAAGAAAAGCATTCTCTAAAACCCAAGTCTAGCAAAGTGGAATTTGTCAAGCATGTTTGTAGTTTAGCGATATGTGGTCTGGCAGTCTGGGACCTTGCTGTCAGATCTAGAGCAAGCTTCTCTGACTGGGAAAAGAAGCCAGCAGGAAATGGGGCAGGAGCCAATGCCATGCAGAGAAGCCCAGAGATCACCCAGAGGCAATTCTTGTAGTGCCCAGCCTGTGACCTCCTATAAAATAAGCATCCCTGGCTCTGACACACCCACGTGGCATGTGCTTCCTGCAATAGCAGTAGCTAAGACTGCTGTGTTTAGCCTGGGATGGCCTTGATCACCCACCTCAGGCTGGCAGGACCAGCAGCTGGTGCTTCAGAATGCCAACAGGAAGCACTGTTTATGGCAGCAGATTGGAATGTGGGGAGAAAGAGCCTTGGGGAAAACAGAAGATGGACAGAAGCCTGAATCAGTCCCTCTCCGGGTGAGGTGAGTCAGGAGTAATGAGTAGGTGGCCACAGAGACTCCCTTTTAGTGGTTTCCAGGACACTCCAAATTTGATCTATCCTATAATATCAGGATAAAAATACTCCTTGGCTATCTTTCTCTTTTATCACAGACTCTTATTTAGGTTGGAAGGACCCTAGAAATTATCCAGCCCAACAGTCTCATTTTACAGATAAAGAGAAAGGAGCCCAATGAGGGAAGGCTTTGGTTCAGGGAAAGCCAGCAGAAAGCTGGGGCCAGGACTCAGAGCCCATAACATTCATCCCCCACTTGGGTCCATAGCTTCCAAGTACCCCTCTCCCACCACTTTACCTAGCGGATTTCCTATCTAATTTTACTCCCTTTGGCCTCTTCTCTCTATATAACTGGAGAAGTCTTTCAAAAGGATAAACCAGTTACTATGCTACCTGCCTAAGACCCATCCTTGCTCCTCACTGCCTTATGGTGAGAAGATACCCGTAGTCTTTGCTACTCCCCTCATCCCTACCAGCTCTTGGGCTTCTTCTCATATATTGTCATTTCATGCTTCTGAACTACTTATAGCTCCCTAGATGTGAAATGTCCTCTCCCAACCCTAATCCCTTTGCACGTACTGTTCCCCCTGCCTTTAACACTGTTCCCAACCCTGCTGCATTCGTCTGTTCTTCTTTAGGTTTCAAGGTAGATCTTTTTTTTTCCAGGAAACCTCCCCAGCCCGCTGACCTCCAATAGATATTCCTACTCAGTTCTCTGGCAGCCACTCTGTATTGTTAGGATCCACGGTACAGTCAGTGTCTTCCTGGTTAGCGTTTCTTTCTTTCTTTTTTTTTTTTTTTTTGTAGAGACAGAGTCTCACTTTATCACCCTTGGTAGGGTGCCTTGGCATCACACAGCTCACAGCAAGCTCCGACTCCTGGGCTTAGGCGATTCTCTTGCCTCAGCCTCCTGAGTAGCTGGGACTACAGGCGCCTGCCACAATGCCCGGCTATTTTTCTGGTTTTTGCAGTTCGACCGAGGCCGGGTTTGAACCTGCCACTTTCGGTACATGGGGCCGGTGCCCTACTCGATGAGCCACAGGCACTACCCCTGATTAACGTTTCTAAGATTACCATAAAGCTAGACCTATAGCAAGGATGCAATAAATATTTGTTAATCAAACAGTCATCAGTATCCATCCTCTCCAAGCTTCCTAAGAATGGCTTTCCCTTCCTGTGATGCACATTTATGTTTATCACTAAGCCTGGCTTCTTCTGCCCACAGAATTTTGGGAATCACACTTTCTGCTTCCTTAGTGATACCATGCTTCTTTGTGCCTGTTTCTTTGCACATGCTGTTCCTTCTGCCTGGAATGCGCTTCCCCAACATTCTTGTTCATGAAAACCCTATTCATTCTTTAAGATTCATCATGTTTGTGGCCTTTTTGTTGCTCCCAGTTGACACCCTTCATCCCAGCCAGGTGAACACACCACCTCCTCAACCCTCCTCATCCTCCAGGGCTTCCCTCCACCAGGGCCATATCACATTATATTCTAACTGTATGTTTCTGTGTCTGTCTCTCCCAGTAGACTGTGAACCTCCATAAGACCAGGATGTCATCTCAGTGAGGCAGGACTAGAATATAATTCAAACCTAAAGAGCTGAAAATGAATCAGTTGCATCGTACCACAACTGAATAAAGATTATGCTAACTGAGAATTCTCCAAAGTATATTCTATGATATCCCAGTTCAATGAAATGCTCCCTGCAGCCCCACCTCTCAGCTAATTTTGTGGTCAGATACGTTTGGGAAATGATGCAAATATGTCTCTGTGGTAGAGATTCATAGCACACATTCATTCCTTAATTTAGTCATTTCAAACATACTTAATGAGCATCTACTACGTGCCTATGCCTATGCTTGGTGCTGGCACAGCAATGTGCCATGTTTTGAGCAGAGTTTTTGCTTCATGTCCTGCAACTTTGAACTTTATTGGTTCAAAGGTCTTAGTTCTTGAAGAGGAATGGTCCCATCAGGTGATACAATGACAGCTCCATTGAATTGGAAGTTGAAACAGACACCCAGCTATTTTGGTTCCTTACATCACAGAAACAACAAGCATAAAAGGGGAACACTGTATTGGCTGGAGTGATTGTTCTTGATGACCAGGGCACACTGTGTCTCTGCTATACACGTGGGAAGGGGCTGTTGTATGGAATTTAGGAGTCCTCCAGGGCATCTTTTTGTTCTTCCATTGCCTATAGTAAAAGTTAATGAAAAAACTAAACCAATCAACTGAATAACCAAAATATACCAGGATCAGTAAGGATTCAGACTCTTTAAGAATGAAGATGTGGGTGACCTCTACCAGGTAAAAACTAGACCAAATGAAGTGCAGGCTAAAGGCAAATGAAATGTGGAATGGATAATATAAGAAGGAATTTGTAAATATTTGTAAAATAACAGGCTCCTGACTAGTCACACAAAGGGAAGGTTTGTTCCCCTTGCTTGTATGTGTGTGTGTGTGTGTGTGTGTGTGTGTGTGTGTGTGGTATATATATCTGAATCTATACCATCTTTCTGTTTACTTATCTATATGCATGCTTGTTTTTATTAACGTATTTTTTTTCTTCTGTTTCTTCTTTCCCCCTTATGATTTTATAGAAGGATTGTTGGCAGTGCCTTCAGGTTAGAGAACATTGAGGCAGGACTGTCAAGGGACAACCTCACTCAAAGATGGATACAAAGTCTATTGGGGTCTCCTCTGTCCCTTTTGGAGAGAGAAGGTGAGAGCATCATTGTATGTGAAGGAGAGTTGCAACTTCATACATTTGTTATCATTGTTGTACAGAAGTTTTAATATCTGTAAAAGAATGTGTGTGGTGCTGAGCAACAATGGGGTGGACTGGGCCGTTAGAAGTTACCGACTCTCAGCCCCAAAGGGACCCTCTGCTCTCTGCTTTGCAATGCTGGGACTGGAAAGATCTGAATTTCTGTTTTGCCAGTGGGCTTCCCTTTGAAGGTTTGGAAGGCAAACGGAGGATACCCCTTTACATTTTCCTTGTTGTCCATGCCTGTGTTGTCTCAGCAATGGCATTGCACTTGACGTTGCTAGGTTTTTCCCACACCATAGAATCAGCTTCATTGCTTCTGTCAGAGGCTCTGCTGGGCTCTGCTCCCCCCTCGAGGTCTGGGTGCCAGCTCTGTAGAGCCCCTTCTCTGAGCTGCCAAGGATCCAGCCCAGCCTGGCAGTGCCCTCTTCTGAGGGATCTGGGTTGCAGTTCCATGGGGTCCCTCCATCAACTTTGTAGTTCTCATAGCTCAGTCTTTTGCAATTGCCCCCAGTCCTTGAGGTGGTGGCTATTTCCTGCAGGTACTTTCTCTGTTAAACCTGAATGTCCTCCTTTAGTTTGTTTCAGTTCTCAGCAGCCATTTAACCAATTTCCCAATAGTAAATTCTTTCCATTTTTCTGATTGGACCCTTACTACAAGTAGAGATAAGACACAGACCCTTCCTTATGGATCTTACAGTCTAGTGGGGAGACAGATGCTACCCAAACAACGACAGAAATGAGTATTTAATTGCACGGAAGTAAGTGCCACACAGGAAAAGTACAAAGTATCCTAGCATAGTATAGGCCTTCAGAAGCCCTGCAGTAAATAATCCAGGTTAGCAACTCCTTAACTCACTATAACACAGCATCTGCTTAACTTATTTGGTCAAGAAAGTTCACAGCAGAACCCATGTTGTGCAGAGCAGTACATGCGTTAATGGAGAAAGGGAAGTCAGCAGAGGGGTGTGAGCATGTTCCTCCAGTGGCCCTCAGCGGGTTGGGGGCATGTAGGCTCCAGAATTTCAGCCACAGGATCAGTTGATTCCCTTTGCTCTGACTGCAGCCTCACAAGGCAGCTCTGATCATCACTAAGTGACTGAGTAGATTTCCCTATAGCGAGAGGATGCTCTCCCGAGCAGCACAGGCATTCTGGCAGTTTCTTTCTCATTATAGAGGAAGGTTTCTTGACTTGGGTCTTTGGAGGGATCATCAGTCCCTGAAGACTATAAGCAAAATGTGTGTGTGTGTGTGAGGGTGCATTTTTCAGACAAGTGGCTCCATAGCTTTTGTTATTTCTAGTAGGAGTGTGATTCCAGAAAAGAGAAAGGTTAGGAATCACTGCATTAAATAAAAATATTCTTGTTTTTATGTGAATATTGGTCTCCTGTGAGTATAGGCTCTGTAAATTGGTCCTGCTCAGTCTGATGTCCACCGCACTGAGGTTCTGGATCCTTCAAGGTGCTTCGCTGACTGAAGGGCCAATCAACCTTCTTAGGCCGCAGGGTATCACTTACCTCGAGGCCTTTGCTTGTGCTGTTACCCCTGGCTGGGAAACTTTCTTCTTGCCTTGTGGTCAATTCCCAATTATTCTTCACATCTCAGAGTAGGTCTCATTTCCTTCCTTAAAACTTTTGTGACTTGCCAGTCAGGTCCCTCCTCTTTGTGCTCCCACAGCATCACCCCCACCTCTCTGGGACCCCCGACCATGGTTTCCCTTTCCCGGCGCTTGCTCCATAACGTTGCTGCGTGTTAGAGGAAGGGGATCCTTGTCCCCCTTTGCTCTGCTCTACCCCAGCACCAGGCATAGGCTCTAGCATATAGTAGGTGTCCATTATACACTAGCTGAAGGGATAGATGCAAAAGTAAGTAGTCTTTTCAGTGCCACACTTATGTGTTGTTGCAGTTAGACCATGAAGGTCCTTTGCCTCACTCTAGGACTGTTTTCAGACTTTCTGGCCATGAGAAGTCCAGTGAAACATCCAGATAATCCCTTTTTATCTTTTATCAGTGAAAGCTGCTTTCTCACCAAATGGACACACATGTCCAAGCTTGTATGAGGATGAGAAGCAAATGTGCTGCAAAGCGCTGGCATGCACATACCTGCGTTCCTCAGAAAGCGGTTCCCGTAGTCCTTGATGACCCTGGTGGCTGGGTTGTAGAAGCCGTCTCCACAGTCATAGCAGCCCTTGGGGATTTTTCTAGGTGGGTCCATATTGGTGAGTTGAGAGATACCTTAAAGGGGCATAATGGGTGATTAGTTCACTATCAAGGCCAAATCCCAATGCAATGCTCCCATAAAGTCCACTTTTGGCTAGGTTCTCATCTGACTACCTGGCTCTACTGTTGACTAAACACTTCTGATTCAGGTAAGGAGCAAAAACAGCAGCAACAGTGCTCCAAAGAGCTTTCTGAAAATGGCTCTGTAACCACTGTCTTATCTTGACCTCATCCTCCATTATTTCTTAGGACACCATGACAATGGGTACAGGTTCTGGAGTCAGACTCTGAAGATGAGTCAGAGTTGGCCAGCTGAATAGAAGGGCAGTTCCAGGAGAAGAATGACCTTCAAAGTGTGGGCCAATGCCAGAAGCACTGAACCCTCAGGCTCCCTGAGGAAAACTTCTGGACCAGAGTGTGCACGAAGGAATAGTGGGAAAGAAACATCAGGTGGCTAAGGGGCAGATAGAGAGAACATTGACTCTCACCAAAATTACCATAGTGGCGGCCATTTATCAAATGTTTATTACGTGCCAGGGATTATGCCCCTACTATTTCATTTAATCCTGAGAGTGGCCCTGTGGCTCCATTTTACAGATAAGTAAACTGAGGTTCAGAGAGGTAAAGTAACATTCTCAAGATTATCCACCTAGGAAGCAGCCTAGCTCTGCAACCTATGTGATCAGATGCCAACATCAGAGGAGGAGAGGCCTAGGTATGGCCCTAGGACTGGGGACACTGGGACCCCCAGGAGGGAAAGAGGAGCCATGCACCCAGTGTGTGTATATCTTGGAATGCTGTGGCCTGAGGAGCAGTTGGAATAAATAATTCTGAGATTCCTTTCTGATTATAGTTCCTATAATTCCCTGTTATCTGGACCGAGAGCTAGTACCCACTGAACATAACAGCAGCACTATATTCACAATTCAGTGTCTTGCCCACAGTAGGTACTTCTGTGTTAGTTAAACAATATACCCAACCCTAACCTTGACCCTGACCCTAATCCTAATCCCAGGAATATTGGCTGACGATTACTAAGCGCTGATTCCATGCCAAGTACTTTACAGCCATTTTTTTCACTGAAGCCTCATGCCAATGCCCATCTCACAGATGCCCAGAGAGGTCACAGGGCACCCTCAACTGTCACCCTGACAATGCCTGCTCCCGAGGCAAAATGCAGAGTAATAAGGGAAGGAAGTGGCTACTGAAGGGGAAGCTGCTCTGCTGGAGAAGGGGAGGGGCAGGCAGGTCCAGGGAAGGTTATCACACTGCCTTCACGGCTGGCAAAAGCAGCTGCCGTGTCAGGGCTGAGGTTTGAGGCTGACAGCTCTTTTCCTACAGGCTTCAGTTGGGGTGAAGAGCCCCATCTAACCCACGAGGAGTGATTTGAAGGTGCTCAAGTTGCATCTAGATTGGAAGCTCTCTGAAGGGAGAGACAGTGTCCTCTCAGCTCTAGGTCCCCTTGTAGCCAGCCAGCATCTGTCACAGGGGAGATGCTGAGGAAATGTTTATCAATATCATCAAATTAACTCCCCTAAGTGTACCAGTCACCTCTGGCTGTGGTGTCAGTATTATTATCCCTGCTTGACAATAACTCTTTATTGAGTGCCCACTATATGCCAGACAATGTACTAGAGCCCTGCCCTTGTGCTGGTCATAGCTGGTCAGTAAGATGAATGATGAACACTCAGGATTCGATCTTCAGAGGGGTCATGGTGGCTTTGTGACATGCCCCAGGGAGACCTCACCTGGTCTGGGAGTTCAGGTAAGCAGAGTCCTGAAGGATGGGAGGGAGTTATCTGAGTGAAGAGAGAGTGTTAAAGAGTATTCCAGGCAGAAGGAATGGCAGGAAAAAGTGTGGTCTCTTTGAGAAATAAAGAGAAAGTGAGGATGGCCAGAAAGAAGAGGGCAAAGAAGGGTGGGTGGCCCTGAGTGAGGCTGGGGACATTGGCAGGAGCCACAGAATGTTGCTTATTTTGAGATATTGGAACCTTGTCTTGAGGCTAGAAAGAAGTGCTGAAAGCTGTGGGTGGCAGACTGGGAAATGACCTCAAGGGAGATGATGAAGGTCCGAATAGGGCAGTGGCAGAGAGGATGCAGGAAACATTGCCTAGCACATGGAGGTGCTCAGTAGATATTTATTGAATGGCAAATGAAAGAACATATTTGAGGTAAAATCACTGGGCCTAAGTGACCAATTGCTCCTGGGGGACAGAGGAAGGGAAGATTAGGCTTCCCTAGGTGGATGGGCATGACTTTTCCTGAGGGAGCCATCACGGAGGGAGTGTGGGCTGCAGGGAAGAGGGTGGATTCAGTGCAGATAAGTTTGGGGACAATCCATATAGGTGTCAGGGAGGCTGGATGCAGGCTGAGGCTCAGAGATTCTGATTTCAATTTGAATGTTGATGGTAATTAAAGGCTTAGAAGTGAATTAGCCCAAGTGTAGCCCTCTGTGACAAAACACAGGTTTTGCAGGGAGGTAGCATGACACAGGGGACTTCAGAGAGGAAGACTGGGGCTGCAGTGTGAGCAGTGTGAAACACATCTGGATTCCACAGTCTCAGCTTTCTCCTCTATGACATATACTAGGAGGGCTGACCGGGCAGGGCCATTGGTGATACAGGATTCCACCACTCAGGGCTGGACAGGGATCCCCCCATTCTCTAGGCCCAGGTGAGATCAGAAATCGGACCCCCATTTCTAGGCATAAACAGGCTTCCTTTTCTAGGATATACCCTCTGGGCTCTAACAAGAGCATGAAGATGGTTTTGTGGGTGGTTCCACCTTGAGTAGGGAGCACATACCATAATCCCTTCTCTGAGTGAAAAACTGCAAAGTCTTAATAACCTTGCCCCAGGGGAGGAAATGCATTCAACTTTGAAAGGATATTTTTTCACCTATCAAATCATAGCCAAAATGTAATTCTTTAGACAATATATACCCCTAAACAAAGGACATGAGAGAGATTTCTGACTTGGGGCTTCCCCTTTGCCAGAGGCTCTGGCACCTTTTTTACTGCTTCTGTAGGTTTTGGCCAGGCTGGGTTTGAAGCTGCCACTTCCAGTATATGGGGCTGGTACCCTACTCCTTGAGCCACAGGCGCCACCCTAAAATAAGTGCAATACTTCTATTGGCCTGGTGTTGAGGCAACTTAGGTGAGTGTTAACTTTTAGTATTCTTTTTTTTTGCAGTCTTTTGCCGGTGCTGGCGCCCTACTTCTTTGAGCCATAGGCACTGCCCTTTACTGCTTCTATATTCCTTTCAGTCTAATAAAAAATCCTGTCTTACCACTGATCTGTGGTCCTTGGGTTTATTCTTTGAATCCCAAAGACCAAAGACCTACTGAGGAAGAAATTCCAGTATCAATAAAAACATAAAAACTGCTAAAGCATATGTTTATTAAAGTGTAATTTATTTTCTATATAGCAATGAGAAATTGAAGATTCGGAGATTATAGTTCTTTTGCTCCTAATGTAGACTGCTTCCTCAGATGTGGTAGACTGCCTTTCTCATAAAATACTTTTATTTTCTCTTTGGATAGCTCTGAGTTTTTCCCTGTGATTTAATTCTTTAGAATGGAAAATGATGATGAGGTGGGAGCTATCAGAATTTAATATAAGTAACATCCGGTCAGGGTTGAGAAATAATGGTTAAGATAATAT
Organism: Arctocebus calabarensis; assembly: GCA_963573935.1. Classification (NCBI taxonomy): domain Eukaryota; kingdom Metazoa; phylum Chordata; class Mammalia; order Primates; family Lorisidae; genus Arctocebus; species Arctocebus calabarensis. The sequence goes on from CAUYON010029598.1 coordinate 71,587, forward strand.
CAAATTATGTAGGTTTAAGTGTGTTTCAACTGTTTGAGCACCTAATATATGCTAGACACTGTACTAAATCCTGGGGGAATAAAAGCATGAGTGTCCTAGCCTTTATTCTCAAGGAACTTGCAGAGTTAGGATAAGAGAAAGAAATCCCAATGATTCCATTTAGAGCTTTTTAAATTCCTTTCTAAGTTTAGCAACATTTTACTGGATAATCTTAGATAGTTTTTGCTATTGTAAAATGGTATAAATTTTAAAATTTCATTTCCATTTGTTTCTTGTTGGTATGTAGAAATACAATTTATTATTGTGCACTGACCTATTAAACAATGGCCCTGATAAATTCACTTAATTCTGTAGATTCTTTGGTATATACTAACTAAAAATCCATGTTGTCTGTGATTAATAGCAGTTTATGTTTTCCTCGCTGATGCTTATGTCTCAGGTGTCTTTTAATTGTCTTATTGAGCTAGCTAGGAATTTTAGTATAATATTGAATAGAATTGGTAGTGGTTGGCATCTTTACTGGTTCTCAGGGAAAGTTTGTAATATTTTACAATTTACCATTGCTTTTCCTGTAGGCATTATCTTTCATAGATATTATGTATCAGAATAATAACAATTTGTTCTCTTTCTAAACTTGAAACAGTCTAAATATTTGATGCAGAAAGCATAATCATATGCTTGGAAAATACTGAGCGTAAGTAATATTGCACTATAAGGTTGTTGGAAGTCCTGGAGGAACTGGGTTCAGGGAACTGGAGCTACTGATTGCAAGAACACATTGCAATGTCTATCATACAGAGATCAGGAAACTGTTGTTGTTGTGCCATCATAAACCACCTCTGAGTGGCACTTCTCCATTTCCTTACTTTCCAGGAGATCAGCAGCAAGATGATGGCTTTTGTCTCACTTCTGCCTTTCAAATGTCCCGAGTGCTCCTAATTGGCAGAAACAAATTTACATATCGATCTTACAAGTAGAGATGGAATGGCAGATTCTGTAGTATAGAAGATAAGTGAAGGCAGGTATAAAATGTTTGGGGTAAACACCATTGATAAGTGGACAGTATCTCACACAGTTTATTCTTCTACTTCTCAACTCTCATTTACATGTACCCCCTTTATCTATTCTAAATCTTTCAAGTCGTAAAAGCAAAAATCAACTGCTCCTGACTATACAATATAGCTTTCCCTTATAGAAAGGAAAATGTACCTATCCTTTCCCACCTAGAGCCCACCAGTCCCTGTTTGTCTCTGGGTGGGTGAAGGTCATTATTCTTGTAGTGTACTTATTGTCCTATCTGGTGTCTTTAACAGAGTAGTAAATGATAAAGTTAACAACCATAAAAACATGACTATATATTAAATTACAGTGCATATGCATATGTTACAATGAAAATGTAGGTAGTTACTTCCACCTTCATTTGTACGACTGGTTATGAGACCATAGCTGCTTTCTATAACTTTCTTTGCCATACTGAAATGATTCCAGGCATCATTTATTATTAGGCAATACTTTAAATAGTTTAGGCTATTTTTCCTGATTTGAGGATACATGTCTGCATTCCTCAAGGGACTAAACATTTTTTGGTCTGTATTAGGTTGTAGTAGTTTCCTGTTAACATTTAATACTGGATGAGGCAAACACAGAGGCTTTAGAGACATGTATAACCTTTCCTGTCTAGCCCTTATCTTGTGATAGTAATGTTTTCCCTTATGCTGTTCAGAATCAAACCCACAACTATAATTATCCACTTTTTCAGGTTGTTATTTTGTTGGCAGGAGGATGCAAAAATGATTAGATGGCTATTTGAAACTCTAGTATAATAGCTTTGTCCACGGGAGGTCACCAGATTTCTAAAGCCTTAAGTATAGCCAACCTTGAGTTCTATGGCCAATAAATAAAATTGTCCAGTGGGCTTATTGGGGACATTTGTAAGAGACATCCTTTTCATCTTTACCTTTTAATTACAAGTTTTGTGTGTCCTTGATGTGTCAGTAACCCATCAGAATTTGATTCTTGCTCAAAGCAAACTGCAGCATATAGAAAAGTACCCAATCACATAAGGTGCTGTTTCTTAGTTGTTGCTGAATTCTCAATAGGACTTTGAAGTCTAGCAGCTTTAAGGTGTTAAGACATGTCAGGGTGAAGTATATTGATACATGCCCATGGCACATTACAACATGGAGCATCTTTACAGGAATTTAAGTAATCTTATTGGAATTGTCTGGTTTGGGGAAACTTCAACCAATAATGGAGATTACTCATCTCTATTTATGTCTTTTTTTTTTTAATTATTTATTTTTATTGAATCATAGCTGTGTACATTAGTTCAACCATGGGGTACAGTGTGGGGGCTTCACATGCAATCCGAGATATTTTATCAACCTGATTGACATACCATTCATGATATTTTCTCGTTTACTATATGAAAACATTTTTGATCCTTGTTTAGAAGTTTTCTC
>CAUYON010029602.1:0-17806 GCA_963573935.1 Arctocebus calabarensis
TTGCAGGCGTCATTGTTGTTTGGCGGGCCCAGGCTGGATTTGAACCCGCCAGCTCAGGTGTACTTGACTGGCACTTTAGCCCGTTGAGCCACAGGCGCCAAGCAAGTATCATTGATTTTTGAGAGAGATTCTAATTAATTGTGGCAGACTGAAACTGGAGAAATATTTTTTTCTTCATAATGGCTAATGGAACAGATTTATTTTTAAATTAGGAAAATAACAACAAAACACATCAGTCACAAAAATTGGAGGAAAACAACCTAAAGAAATTAATTTTGTAACCTGGTGACCAAAATGAAGAAAAAAGAAACAGATGATTACTGTGAAAATAGCTAAGAGAAAATGATTTAAGGGTCAGAATTGGCTTCTTTGGAAAGGTAGCTACTAAGAGAGCTCCCATGGTCTCACATCTTAGAATAATCAAAGTTCCTTTGAGTGTGGAGTGGATTTACTGGCTCATATAGTGTAAGCAAAACTATGGTAGAAGTTATAAGGTGTATTGATACCACATAATAAGAAGACTTTGGCTTCCTTTCATTGAGGTTCTCTCTCCGTTTCTCACTCTTTCTCACATGCACACATCCACTCACTTTCTTGATTACTCTCTCTGTTATCACTCACATTAGGATAAGTAAGACACCGTGGTAGGAACTACCCAACAAAGGATCTGACCTGGTGGAGTGAGAAATTTGGGCCATCCATATCACACATAAAGAACTGAAGACAACAACCTCATAAGTGAGCTTACCGCTGAATCTGTTACCCCATTCAAGCCTATTAGAACAATTCCACTCCATCTGATAGCTTGATTTCAACCTTATGAGGAATACTAAAGGACACCCACAGAGCTGAGGTTGATCTGTGATTTTCACTCCCAGAACTCTGAGGTAATAAGTAGGTTTTAGTGTTTTATTTTTTTTTACCTGATAAATCTGTGGGTAACTTATTACACAGAACTCAGTAACTAATATACCTGCTGATCTTGGAGGTTGCACAGCCTAAAGAATAGATGAATATCTTCTAGGAAGTTACAACTACACAGCCCAGAGGAGGCAAATAAAAAAATTCATTTGCCTAATGCTGGATAACAAGACATGAGGGTTCTGGACCACATATGGAATTAGAAACTCTATATAAATTTCTATAAAACTAATTTAGTTTTAATATTAAAATAAGACAAATTAAAATAATTTTATAAAAAAATAAGAGATCAAATATTTTTAAAAGGCCATAAGCTACCACAGCTATTGACATCTCCCATGGCCCACCCTAGACCGATTCATTTAAAAAAAGAAAAATAGGAAAAAAGGCTAATTCATTATACTATGGTTAATAAAGAGAAATAATTTTTTTAGTGACACAAACATTGGATAATTTATTTGAAGGAATTATTGAGGAAAATTTACCAGGTCTTATTAGAAATCTAGATATCCAGGTACAAGAAAGAAGTAAACAGGACTCCTGGGCTCCTGGGAGATTCATCATAGAAGTACATCACCATGACATATAATCATTAGGTTGGCCAGTGTAAACACAAAACATTCATTCCTGCAGCAATAAGGCAAAAACAAGGGGTACCTTACAAAGGGAAACCAATCAGACTAACTGCAGAATTTTCAACCGAAACCCTACAAACCAGAAGAGGTTGGGGACCTATACTCAGCCTTCTAAAACAGAAGAATAGCCAGTTTAGAATCTTGTATCCTATAAAACTATGTTTCTTACAGGAGGAAGAAATAAAGATTTTCTCATACAAACAATTGCTGAGGGAATCTATGAAGACCACACCTGTCCTACAGGAAGTACTCAAAACTATATTACACAATGATCATCACAATAGATACCCACCAGTGTAAAATTATCCAAAAGCTCACATTCAAAACCCAGACACCAAAATGGCTCAGGAGGTAAAGCAACAAATGAGATTGTACTCAACAGGATGAGTAGAAATCTGCCAAATGTATTAATATTTTTGATAAAAGAAAATGATTTGAATTCCCCATTCAGGGCACACAGGCTGGCTGAATGGCTAAAAAAAATATATAAACCAAGTACCTTCGATCTCTGGGAAACACATCTAACCCACAAAGACTCATTCATATTCAAGGTGAAAGGATGGAAAAAAATTATTCCATGCACATGGAAACTAAAAGAAAGCCAGTGTAGGCTCGGCATCTGCGGCTCAACGGGCTAAGACACCAGTCACATACACCTGAGCTGGCGGGTTCAAAACCAGCCCAGGCCCACCACTCAACAATGATGGCTGCAACCAAAAAATGGCCAGGTGTTGTGGTGGGCACCTCTAGTCCCAGCTACTTGGGAGGCAGAGGCAAGAGACTCACTTGGACCAAGGAATTGGAGGTTCCTGTGAGCTGTGATGCCACAGCACTCTATCCAGGGTGACAGCTTGAGGCTCTGTATAAAAAAAAAAAAAAAAGTCAGAGTAGCCATTCTTATATCAGACATTGACTTTGAACAAACATTTAAAAAAGACAAAGATGGTTACTATGTAATGGTGAAGAGAAAAATTCAAGAAGACTTAACAATCATAAATATTTATGGTCTTAATGGAAGAGCACTCATATTCTTAAAGCAAATTCTATTTGATTTATACAAAGTAATAAACCTCAGCACTCCACTGACAAAACAGGACAGATATTTCAAATAGAAAATAAGCAAAGTAGCAAGAGACTTAAAGAGAACTCTAAAACAAACAAGCCTAACCTATATTTATAGAATATTCTAACCCTAAATTACTGAATATACATTCTTTTCATCAGCTCCTGGAATTTTCTAAGATTGATCACATCCTAAGCCACAAGACTTGTTTCAAAAATTTTTAAAAATTGGGTAGTACCGCCTGCTTTTTTTCTGTTTTCCATTTGCCTGGAATATAGATGACCATCCCTTCACCTTGAGTGTATATTGATCTTTTAAGGTAAAATAAGATTCTTGTATTCAGTAGATATCTGGCCTGAGTTTTTATATCCAGTCAGCCAACCTATACCTCTTTAGAGGACAATTTAAACCATTCACATTAATTGAAAAATATTGATAAACCTTTAGAAAGACTAGTGGACATTTTTAATCCTTTCATCACTGTGGAAGTTGGAATTTGATAAGAAGTTTCTGGGTGAGAAAACTTTTAATGTGGAGGATTACACTGGTCATTATGGAGGATAGGTCTGAGAATATCCTAAAGAGCTGGTTTAGTTATAGCAAATTTCTTCAACATGTGGATGTCATTAAAATATTTAATTTCTCTATCATAGATGAAACTCAGTTTAGCTGGGTACAGGATCTTGGGTTGAAAGTTCTTTTGTTTTAGGACGTTAAAAGTAGATGACCATTCTCTTCTAGCTTGAAAGGTTTGATCAGAGAGATCTGCAGTTATTCTAATATTCTTCCCCTTGTAGGTAACAGATTTCTTGTGTCTGGTTGTTTTCAGAATCTTCTCTTTCATGTTAACTTTAGTGAACTTAATTGTGATGTGCCTCTGGGATGTCTTATTCAGGTTGAATCATGCTAGGGTTCTGAAACTGTCTGCTATCTGAATTTCAGAATCTCTTGACATGTCTGGAAAGTTCTCTTTCATAATCTCATGAAGAAGAGACTGTGTGCCTTGTGATGCCACTTCATCATTTTCAGATATCCCTATGAGGCAAATATTGGTTTTCTTCGAGTTATCCCAGAGCTGTCTTAGAGAAGGATCCACTTTGCCTTCCATTTCTCTTCCTCTTTGTAGGTTTGGGAGCATTCAAAAGCTTTGTCTTCCATGTCAGAAATCCTTTCTTCTGCTTGCTCCATTCTGTTGCTGAGGGATTCTACTGTGTTTCTCAGATCTTTAAGGGCTGCAACTTCTTGTCTGAATGTGTCAAAATCTTTGGTCATTTGGTCTTTGAATTCCTCGACTTCTTGAGACAATTTTTGAAATGCCCTCAGAATTTCTAATTTCAACTTTTCGTCTATTTTTTTAATCTTGTTTGCAATCCAAATTCTGAATTCGATTTCTGACATCTCAGCCATCTGTTTATGCATAGGATTGTCATTTGTGTCTGCCAAATTGTTCCTTGAGGGGATTGATCTACTCTGGGTGTTCATGTTTCCAGACCTTTTCCTCTGATTTTGCCCCATGATTATTTTGTACCATTTGGCTGGATGAGTAGATAAGGATAAGTTGGGTTGGGGATTCTAGGAGTAGTGATTGACCAGTCCTTTGCCTGAAAGCTGGGATTGGTGTCTGTGCCTTTTCCCCTAGAGTTTTGCCAAGGATCCGTACAGTGCTACTGCCTGCAATACTGGGGACCTTCTTGGTGTGGTCGGGTTAAGTGGCTCTGTCTTATTTTCATCTGGTCTCTGTCTTACCCTAGAGAATCAGTTACTCTAGGTTGAAGTCTGAGCTGTGGAGAAATGCCAGCTCTTAGGTCACTGCGCCCCCCACAGTCAACAATTGGAAAAGGAAAATCAAACCTTCCCACTACCACACACCTAGGTTACCACTTTGGAAAGTCCTCGGGTGATTGAACCGGTTAAAGAGGTCCCAGTCAATTGTCCCAGCCAGCACTGGCCTCAAATAAAAGAGTCAAAAAGTGTCTGGCAACTAGATAGCAGGAGTCTGATGGCAGCTCTAGTATAACTTGCTCCAGTGCTCTGTGAGCTCAGGAGGGCCCTCCCAGAAAGTAAATTAGTCTGGGAAGGTTGATGCCTCCTTCCCCACCTCATCCCTCTGTCACACCCAGTCTCTGGAAACCCCACAGAGCTGTGATCCAGTTCCCTCCAATGAGCAGATGCTCCAGAGGTTTGCACCTGCCTGGTCACAGGGGATCTGTGGCTCCTCAGCCAGTCCACCAGTCTCTGTCACTGTTTGGCAGGGGGAGGTGAGGTCTAACAACCTGGGTACTTGATAGGGGCTGGGGTGATTCATTCAGTTCCAGCCCTGTCCCTGATTGATGTTGCTGATAGAACAGAAAAAGTTCACAGAATTTTTCCCCTGTGGATCAGATGGTGGGCTGCAAATAGGTCTGATTCAGTCTGTAAGTTCTAGCCCTTTTTCTCAGCTTTCATCCTCTAAGAGCCAGGTGCATCTGAAGCTGAGTAAAGCAGTCTTCACCCTTGGAATCAGCTTTCTCAGTGGGTATTCTAATCCCTGTGTTCTGCACCAGCCAGTACCACCTCAGGCATATCCTTCCCTCCTGTGGCCTGCACGTCTGCCTCAGGACCGCTCTGCTAGTGGCTGCCACTGGAGAAGCTGCCTGGCTTCCCCTGGCCACCCAGAGAGACTGGGGGTGTCTCCTCAAAACATCCCCAGGGGTGCGAGCCCACTGCCATTGTTCCCACAGCTGCAGCTGCAGCTCTGTGCCTCAGGGGACTGCCTCTCCAGCTCGGCCTCCTCTCAGTTCACTTTCCTCTCACCCCTCCAGAGCCGGAAAGTCAGCACAAATCAGCAACAGTCCATGCCCTGTCCACAACCCTTCAGAAAATGTCCAAGAATCTGGACTCCATGGAGGACAGACCTCCAGACCTTGGGGTGAGAGTGGAGGGGAGTGCCAAGAGTTCAAACTTGCAGGTAGAGAATATACTCAGTTTTATGCCTGGCAGGAGAGTGCCATGGCACCCTAGTAGGGGAAGGAGGTCTGGTTTTTAGAGGGTCTCTCCGGTGGGGTAGAGTGGGAGGACATCTGAACTCTGCTCACTTGTTTGTATGGAGGTATGTAGTATACTGCGAGCCATTCTCTTGGAGGAGGGGACTCCCATCCGCTTGGCAATGTGTTCTGTACCTTTTGTTTGCATCCTTGGGGTCGCAGGTTGCCCCAGCAGGGTTGAAGTGCGTTCTTTGACCTTCTCTTTTGGCTCAGATCCAAACCATCAGCTTTATTGTGAAATTTCTATCCTTTAACTCTCCTTCTGGATGGGAGCCTCTGTAGAAAGCTGGCTACAGATTGCCATCTTGGCTCCTCCCCTCTCCACTGATTTTTTTTTAAGTTCATTCAGTGGTAAGTTTGGCTTCTGGGCCACTGATTCTCAATAACCACACTCATACCTGGTAGCAGGGAAAAGAAGGAAGGAGAGTTCAGTGGATACGAGATTGGTTGTGTCTTGTTGTCTTCACTTGATCATCTGTGCCAGTTTGTATCTTTGGGGTTACAGGTTGCCCCAGCAGGGTTGATGTGCGTTCTTCAACCTTCTCTTTTGGCTCAGATCCGAACCATCAGCTTTCTTGATAAATTTCTGTCCTTTAACTCTCTTTCTGGACGGGAGCCTCTGAAGAAAGTTGGCTATGGACTACCATCGTGGCTCCTCCCCCCAGAAGTTAATTTTAAAACTTCTATTGTGTTGGAATGTGGTCTTGTTTGGGCATTCCACTGTTCCCTGAAAGGGGTGACTTAGATGGAACGTTGATCAAACTGGTTTATCGGCCTTCTCAGGCCCAGGAAATGAGGTTTATATCCATCTCTAAATGGAGGGAACCTACATCACCTCTGTTTGGAAATAAGGGAGATAAAGCATTAAAGGGCATTTAAGGATGTAATTGACATGAAAGTTGTAAGTATAGAGTCTTGGAGCTCTAATGTGTTCTTATCAGAAGAGATGCCAGATAGTGATATCTATTTCTCTTTCTTCCTCACTCTTTCCTCTAAGGGAAAATGTCATGTGAGATTTCAACAAAAGGTTGACCATCAAAAAGTGACAAAAAGAGTCCTCAGAAAAAACAAACATCATCAAAACTTTAACCTCGACTTTCTGTCTCCCTAACTGTTAGAAAATAAATATATGTTGTTTAAGACACCAAGTCTGTGGTATTTTGTTTTGGTAACTATACAAACTAATGAAGCATTTTTCATAGTATTCTTTCATAATTTTTTTTTAATTTCTAAGCAAGATAAAAGAGAGAAAACCCAAATAAATAATATCAGAGAGAAAAAATGAGACACTGGAGACTACTACAAGCAACTATATACCAATAAATTGGAAAACTTATAAGAAATAGATAAATTCCTAGGCACTTATGTAAATCTACCAAAAGTGAACCAGGAAAAAATCTGTAGTATAATTTGAAGTCAGGTAATGTGATTCCTCTGGTTTTGTTCCTTTTGCATAAGGTAGCTTTGTCTATTATGGATCTTTTTATCATTCTGTATAAATTTTAGGTTTATTTTTTGTATTTCTATGAAGAATATAATTGATATTTTGATGAAAATTACATTGAATCTGCAGATTGCTTTGTGTAGCATAAATATTTTAACAGTATTGATTGTTCCAGTTCCATTTTAACAATATTAATTCTTCTAGTTTTATTGTTTATGTCCTTTTCAATCACTTTCATCAATGTTTTATAATTTTCATTATATAGATTTTTCATTCTTTGGTTAAATTTATTCATAGTTATTTTATTTTATTTGTAGTTAATGTAAGTGGGATTACCTTCTTGGTTTCTTTTTCAGATTGACTATTGTTGGCATATAAAAATGCTGCCAATTTTTGTATATTGATTTTGTATCTTGAAATTTTACTAAATTCATTTATCAGTTCTAACAGTTTTTTTATGGTGCCTTTAGGTTTCACCAGATGAAAAAAATATATATAATCCATAAGGATAATTCAATATCTTCCTTTCCAATTTGGATGCCTTTTCTGTCTTTCTCTTATCTGACTGCCCTAGAAGGGCAAAACTATTTTGAGTAACAATGATGAAAATGGACATCCTTATCTTATTCTAGATCTGAGAGGAAAGGCTTTCAGCTTTTTCCCATTCAGTATGATATATTCACTGTGGGCCTGCCTTATACAGTTTTTATCATGTTGAGGTAAGGTCCATCTATACTAAGTATTTTGACAATTTTTATCAGGAAGAGGTGTTAAATTTTGTCTAATGCTTTTTCAGTTGTTAATTAAAATAATTATATGGTTTATGTCTTTTGTTCTGTTCATATGATGTATCCCATTGATCAATTTCTGTATGTTGAATCATCCTCACATCCATAGAATAAATCCCATTTTTTTCATGGTGAATAACAATTTTAATGTGTTGTTGAATTCAGTTTCTATTGTTTTGTTGAGGATTTTTGAATCTAGGTTTATTAGGGGTGGTGACATGTAGTTTTCTTATATGTGTGTGTATGTATGTATGTATATGTGTCTTTGTGTGTCTTTGGTTTTGATATGAATGTTATACAAGCATTCTGGAGTAAGTTTGGAAGTATTCCATCCTCCACAATTTTCTTGGACTATTTGAAGTATGATTTGCACTAGTTTTCCTTTGAATGCTTGGATGAATTCAGCAGTGTAGCTCTAGGGTCCTGAGCTTTTCTTTGATGACAAACTTATCACTGCTTCTATAATATTATTGGTATTGTTTTTTTTTCGGTTTTAAAATTTTTTCCTGGTTCAATCTTGGTAGGCTATATGTGTCTAGGAATTTACCAATTTCTTATGTTTTCCAATCTATTCATCTATAGTTACTATGGTAGTCTTTAATAATCCTTTGAATTTCTGTATGTTCCCTTATAATGCCTCATTTTTCCTCCTCATATTGTTTATTTGGGTTTTCTCTCTTTTTTCTTACATAGTCTAGCTAAATTTTTGTCAATTTTGTTTATCTTTTCAAAACATTAACTTTTTTATTTTTTTCAATTTCATTTATTTCTGGTCTGATCTACATTTTGTTTCTTCTACTAATTTGGTATTATTTGCTTTTATTTTCATAGTTCTTTAAGATGCACTATTAGGTTGTTTATTTGAAGATATTCTACCTGGAGAGGTAAGTACTCATAATAATCTTTCTTCTTACTGTTTTTGCTGTGTTCCATGGGTTTTTATATGTTGTATTTTCATTTTCATATCTTCTGACAATTTTTTAATTTTTATTCTTTATCTCTTTCTTAACCTACTCATTATTCAGGAGCATATTTTTAATTTTAATGTGTTTATATAGTTTTCACTATTCCGATTGCTCTTGATTTCTAGTTTTATTCAATTGTGGTCAGAGAAAATACTTGATATGTATTAATATTTTTAATTTAAGATTTGTTTTATGGCTTAACATATGATCTATCCTTGTGAATGATCCTTGAGCTCAGGAGAAGTATATATTCTGCAGCTGTTAAGTAAACCCTTCTGTAAATATCTATTAGGTCAATTTGTTCTATTCTGCAGATGAAGTCCAATGTTCCTTTGTTAATTTTTCTATCTGGATGATATCTTCAATGTTGAAAGTGAAGTGTTGAGGTCTCCAGTGATTTTTGTAATGGTGTCTATCTCTTTAGCTATGACAATATTTACTTTATATATCTGGGAGCTACAGTGTTAGGTGCATGCATGTTTAGAATTGTTATATCTTCTTGCTGGTTTGACTCATTTTACATTATATAATGACATTTTTGAGTCTTTTTAATGTTTTTGTCTTGAAATCAATTTTATCAAACAGAAGTATAGCTATTTCTGCTTTTCATCCTTTTGGTTTTGATTTGAATAGAATATAATTTTACATCCCTTTCTTTTCAGTATATTGTGTGTGTTTCTAGGTGGAGTGGGTTTCTTGTCTTTTTTCATTTAGTCACTCTGTGTCTTTTGATTGGAGACACAGAGTTTGGAAAGTGCAGTTAATTCCTATTCAATGTTGTTATTGATAAGTAAGGACCTACTACTGCTATGTTGTTATTTGATTTCTGGTTGCCTTGTGGTCCTCTCTTCCTTGTTCTGTCCTGTATTCCTTCATTAAAAGTGATTTTCTATGTTTTATTTTCTTGGGTTTTTTATTTTTGTATATTTATTACAAGTTTTTTGATTTGAGGTTACCATCAGGCTTGTAAAAAATGTTTTAAAATGAAGTAGTTTAAACATATGACAATTGTGCTTACAAATAAATAAATAATCAAAGGGTAATCTAAATGAAATTCTACACTTTAAATCCATGTTCCCCTCAGTTTTTTTAACTTTTTGATGTTTCCATCTATATCTTTTTAATACTATCTAGCTCGCAAAATATTGTTGTAGTCATTTTTGGTAAGTTTGATCTTTATTCTTCCTAATCAAGATATAAGTGGTTTATATCCAGTAATAACAACAATAAATATTCTGTATTTTGTACTTACTTTTACCAGAGAGTTGTATACATTCAGAAGATTATTATCATTTTTCTGTCCTTTTTCTTCATACTGAGGAGTTCCTATACGTATTTCTTTTAAGACAGGTCTGGTGTTGATGAAATCCATCATCTTTGTTTGCCTGGGAAAGTGTTTGCTTCTCCTTCATGTTTGAATGACATTTTCATAGAACATAATATTCTAGGTTTAATTTTTTCCTTTGAAACTTGGAATATATCATGTTGCTCTTTTCGGGGCTGTCAGGTTTCCACTGAGAAGTCTGCTGCCTGATGCCTTGGAGCTCTTTTGTATGCTATTTCTTCTTTTCTCCTACTTCCCTTAGGAGCTTTTCTTTATTTATGACCTTTGGGAGCTTGATTACTAAATGCCTTGAGGTAGTCTTGTTTGGGGTTGAATGAGCTTGCTGTTCTATGATCTTTTTGTACCTAGAGATTCATATCTTTCTTTAGGTTTGGAAAATTACCTATAATTATTTATTTGTTTCTACTCCAACCTCTCTCTTCCTCCCCCTTGAGACCAATAACTACTTGTTTTTTATTGTTAAGATTATTTTCTAGATCTTGTGGGTGTGCTTCTTTTTAATTTTTTTTTCTTATTTCTCTTCTGTGTATTTTCAAATAGCCTGTCTTGAAATTCACTATTTTTTTCTTCTGCTTGGTCAATTCTGATGTTGGGAGTCTCTGATACATTACTCAGAGAATCAAATAAATTTTTAAGCTTCAAAATTTCTGCTTTATATTTTTATTATTTCAATTTCTACATTAAATTTTCTCTGGCAGCCTTCTGAATTCCTTATTTGTGTTGTCTTGAAGTTCACTGGGCTTCCTTGGGAAAGCTACTTTAAATTCTTTGTATGAAAATCACATTTCTCCATTACTCTGGGATTGGTCATTACTTCATTATTTAGTACACTTTGTGAGTATGGGAAAGAAATTGTCATAATTGTGACAAGAGTGAAAACAGTTTACAAAACAAGTAATCCCCTCCTGGACTGCTTCAAGGATAGTTTCTGGGAAACACCCAATTCATGTACACCCATAATCCTGACCCACACTAGAGAAGAGTCCTGGGCAGGGATCACTTTCCCATTTTAGCTGCAGATAAGGCTAATAAAAACCTTTTGCAGCTGTGTGGGAGTAGAGCTAACACATGGTTAAAGTTCATTCTCCTTTCCTCCTCTATTGAAGTCTTCACTTGTCCCTGGCCTGGTTTCCTCCCATTTCTTGCAGATCTTTACCAGAGAAGATCTTCTCTTCTTTATGAGAAGAACTCTATGCCAGAACTTCTCATCTTTATTGTGCATTGGTCAGGAAAGGAGACAGTGAGAGCAGTCAAGAGACCACCCACATTGCTTTGGTTTTCTTGATGTCCACTACTACACACTAATTCCTTAGTACCTGGTATGTTAAAGGAAAGGGCTCCACTGCAAAGGATCACCCTTTCTGCCAACACCTTCCTTTCCCTGAAAATTCTAATGCTATGTTAGGATTCCCCCCCCAATGGGGTCTGGAATCAGTGTCCTAACCACCACCAACAATTTCCCTCAAGGATGCCTGAGAGACATGGTTGGGATTCTGTAGACTTTGCCTTCTTGGCTGCATGGGTGATGCAAGGAAGCCTGCCTCCCCTCTAGTGAGCCTCCACACCATTCCTTCTCTTTACTCACATGTCATGGCAGTCATTATTCTATCCCCTCCCAACACACATCACTGAACCATCTCCTCAAAATACCTGGGGAGCCTGGGTTTAAAAGAGGTATCAAACTGAAATGATTCCTCCAAAACATTGTCTGCTCCCAATATACACTAGATAATAGAAACCAATAGTCCAGAATGGCACTTTTAATTTAAATATTCTCAGTGATATTTAAAATTTTATGACTCACAACAGCAAGTAGTGTGGGGGTCCCATATGTTCAAACTTCCTTTTCCTTTGGGGTCATCCTTCATTCTTCCAGACCTGTACTAACTTTCAAATTCTCCTTCTCAACAAACAGCTGCCACCTCAACCTTCCATCTCTGACTCAGACATCAAACTCACTGACTTTTCTGTACCCCCACCTTATACCTCTCTATCTCCTGAACCTTCTTCTCCTACTCAGTTCCCAAATCGTACAACTCCAACCTCTCCACCTGACTTTCTTTCTTCTCTCTCTCCACCCTACCCTTTTTCTCCTCCACACTCCCACTGTCAGGGACAGTCTCCAGAAGCTAATTAACCTTTATGTGAAGTAACAGAAGCTGAAGGAATTATCAGAATCCATATCCTCTTTAACCTAGAAGATATATCCCACGTTGAAAAGTACCTTGGGTTCTTTATAAATAATCCTATCTAATTTAAAATTCTTCAGTATTTAATCCAGTCTTATGACCTCTTGTGGCAGGACACTTAAGTAGTGCTTTCCTCTACCACCACTCCTGAAGGGGTCATAAAATATTTAGGCTGCAGCTTTTGCAGATACTTTGATTGAAATCCTCATAAAATATACCCCAACTTTGACCTCAAATCGGAGGCTGGGAAGCTGTACCTAAATGCCCAACTTCTTTTTCAATTAGCCTCAAATATTACAAAAACAAGCTTCAGAAACTGAAAGAGCCCCAGGCTCCCTAAAATGAATTAGGTAAACTGGCATTCAAGGTCTATAACAAAAAAGAAGGGGTGGCCAAGACTAATCATGCTAGGTACTGGATGCTGCCCTCTGTCCTCATGGGACAGAGAATGGGCTCTACTAGGCAACCTAAACACATGCCTCATTCTTCACAGCCTCAAGGTCTTTGCTACAAGTGTGGTAAATTATATACTGGGCTCACTATTACCCTAACCCTAGAGCTCCACTCAGACTCTGCCCAGTCTATGGTGCCCAAGGTCACTGGAAGGATAAGTGTCCTCAGGACACAGGGAATGGAGTCAGTCCTTCCAAGACTGTGAATGAGCTGGAATTTTGGCTGCCTGAACTCCTGGGACTAGCTACTGAAGACTGAAGGGGCCCAGGTTTTTCAGGCCCCCCTCTCTCCATCGTTACTGTCTTACTTGCAGAGCCCCGGTTTGTCCTCTAGTTTCTCATAACAGAATATCCTTCCTCATGGACACAGGGGTCACATTCTCAGCATTGCTGATTTTTTCTCTTCCATTTCTGTGTTTGGGCTTGATGTAATCCCCCTTTCCTCACTAAAAACTCCACCTCTAAACCATCAGTTAAAACACCTGACATTCTTGCATTATTTCCTGATAATTTCTAAATGCCCCACTCCCCTGCTTGGTTGAGACCTACTATCTAGACTTAGAGCCCCTTTAACCTTATGCTTATCACCCATAACCAATAATGCCTCTCAGCTTCCAACACTTCTGTTAATCTCCTTTATGGTCTCTCCCCATCTACACAAATATCTCTCCCAAAGACTTTAGTTCAGGTTAATCATAAATTTTGGAACACATCTACATCCTCAATCACTATACCATCAGTTCATTGTGTTTATCCTTCACATCTCCTCAACCAAACGCAGTATTCCCTTAAATCTTATGATATAAAAGAACTTGAACCAGTTATCAATCATTTACTAAAAAAAGAAAAGAAAAAAAAACATTATCTGACCCACCTCCTCCCCATGCAATACTCCTATCCTACCAGTCTACAAAGTTGTTGGCTCCTTCTGACTAGTCCAAGATCTTCAAGCAATCAAGGAGGCCACTGACCCTATGACTCCCCTCATCCCAATTCCCTATACCATCCTCTCTACTATTTCTCCTTCCACCATACACTTTACAGTCTTAGAAGACACCTTTTTCTCTATCCCTCTTTAACCGAACTCCCAAGACTTTATCTGGACTGACCCAGACACCAAATTAACTCAACAACTAACCTGGACAGTCCCCCCTCCAGGGATGCAGGGACATCCTACACTTTTGGCCCAAGCCTTAGACTCATATGTTTAAAAAATGAACCATTATCATTATCTGTTACTTACTATGTCAATGACTTACTCCTTTGCAGGCCTTCCCTCACTGCTTCTATCTCAGATACCATCCTGCTCTTAAATTACCCTGGGAATCTGGGCCATAGGGTTTCATCTAAAAGAAAGCTCAATTAATCAAAACCCAGATCAGCTACCTCAGCAACTCTTACCCATTTTTCCCAGAGCTTAACTCTGAAATGGAAACAACTTATTGCCACCTTATCCCTTCCCACCTCTCAAACAGGTCTTCTATCCTTTGTTGGCTTGGCTAATATCTTCCATCTGTGAATTCCCAACTTTGGCATTTAGCTAAGCCACTATATCAGGCAGCCACTGGGGACCATAATGAACATTTACTCCCTGAGCCTTCCCTCTCTTAACCCTTTATGAAACCCAAGTAGGCCTTACTTCAAGCTTTATCCATTTTTCCTTCCCAATTCCTCCAAACTCTTTTCCAGTAGGTTGATAGCTGTCAGGATTTTCCCTTGGAATACTCACCCAAACTAATGGATGTAATAATCTTCCTATAGTATACTTTTCCAAACAACTAGACAAAACAGTTAAAGGATGGCCTTCTTGCCTCCACACCTTAGCAGTAGCTTCACTTCAAGCAGTTCATGAAAGTTGAAAACTAACTTACACCCATCTCCTCCACAGATACACTTCCCAATCCCTTTAGAACTTGACATTTTAGTTAAAACTGCCCAATGTCTCCCTTAGTCTCTTTAAACTTCTGTGGTGTTACACTTCAATACTTAATAACAAGATAAATCTTTACTAAATCAATCAACCAAATTAATTCAACAACACATCACCTTTATCTCAATAATGATGAGTTCACCTGTCTCTTTCCCCCATATACACTGACGATTCAGCTTCTGGTTACATTTAAAACACATCCATCTACACTTGATCTACCATAAGATGAAAAGAGCCCCGTTCTCTGACTGAACAGACACTGTACTTAAAAATTACCCTGCCACTATCGCCAACAGAACAATCAAACTGTACTAAACCTTTTCAGAAAACATCCACTCACTCCCTTACACACCAACTCCCATCTCTGGGACAGTAACATCCACTATGAAAGTTTTCACTCCAGCCCCTTTTGTATGATCCAAACCAGCCCTGACACTTCCTGGACACTTTACCCCAAAACCTTTGTAACCATACCACCAAAATCTTCCCTCCCAACACTATTGAGTTCTGGCAGATAGATTATTCTCTGTCATCTCATGCTAATGAATTGTTTTTACAACCCATCCTCTTTTCAGAAACTCTTCAACATCACAATGCTCCCCCTCTTTTATGCCCTAGGCCTAACTCTCACAAACCCTTCCCCTGAATACATGCTCTCTGCTTCCCTGCACAAGGCAATGAACCTATTTCCCCTTTTGGGGGGGGAGCACTTGCTGGTTCCTTTTCAGTCTGGAGTAATGAACTGGGACAATATCAAGGAATTTACAATTTTTTCCACCTCTTTTCATTCCACCTTAGCTCATGCATGCCACAAGAAAGCCTATTTTTTTTTTTTTATTTATGGAAACAAAGTATATACTTGCCTACTCACCAACTGGACAGGTACATGTACTCTTGCCTATCTACCACCTAATATAAACACTATTATATTGTCCCTCCTGATCAACCTCTACCTGTTCCAATAAAAGCACATGTCAGGCCCCAAAGAACCCCCAACTTATTCCCACTCCTCACCATCCTGGGGATACCTATAGAGATCAGGACAGAACTTGGAGGTATGGAGTCTTCCCCACATTTTTTCCACAGATTATTCAAAGACTTATAGGAAAGATCCCCGAACCTAATAAAACTAGAAGACCTAGTAGATTCCTCAGCAGCCATGACCCTCTAAAACAGACATGGTTTATACCTTCTAAC
This sequence comes from Arctocebus calabarensis, assembly GCA_963573935.1. NCBI lineage: Eukaryota > Metazoa > Chordata > Mammalia > Primates > Lorisidae > Arctocebus > Arctocebus calabarensis. The sequence continues at coordinate 15,953 of CAUYON010029602.1, forward strand.
TACAGAAAATGGAGATTTGTGTTTGTTCTTAGATGAAAGAATGCTGCATCTAAGTCAACCAGTCTGAACCCATCAGGGGTATGTGCAATAAATTAGCTGAACAAGCTGCCAACCTCAGTACACAAAGAGAAAACAGCTGGCAATCTCTCTTTTTGGTTTGACTCAAAAAGATGGCTTCCCTGGGTCTTATCCCAATTTCCCTTCGACTTCTTTTATTACTTTGTGTATCCCTGAGTCCTACTCCTTAAATGAACTGTGATCAAGTTCATTCAAAACATCATTTGCAGCTTAAGTCAACAGCTTGTCACTCAATTCCTCCTTCTGAAAGATACTTGCTCAGACAACACCAAAACCTTCCTAACCCCAATAACTCCTTCCTATTTCCCTAAAAGTGTCTGTTCCTCCAGCCATCAGGAAGCAGTTTTAAGAGATTTCTGTGCCCTTATTCCTTAAAATAAAAAAGTAGGGACTTGTAGGAAAGGAATTCTTATAACCATGACAAAAGTGCAACCATTTTAGAAAACAAGCAATCTTCCCAGACTCCTGGAGTGCTTCAAGGACAGAGTTTCCAGGAAACACCCTACACATGTACACCCATAATCCTGACGCACTCTAAAGAAGACCCCTGGCTGGTACACTGTGCTCACTTCCTCATTCCAGCTATATTGATAAGGCTAATAAAAGCCTTTTGCAACTAAGTGGGAGTGGGGCTGACACCTGGTTATACTCCATACTCCTTTCCCCCTCTATTAAAATTTTCTCTTGTCCTTGGACTGGCCTCCTCTCCTTTCCTGCAGACTCTTAGCCAGGTTCTCTGACAGAATCTCTCAGAGAGAGATTCTTGATGCTAATGAATGTTCATAGATGTTTGGGCATTGACAAGTTAGGTACTTATTCTAATCTTCACAGTCTGGGCTTGTTTGAACCCATCTTTCTTAGGAAGACTTTCCATATATTAAAAAGAAATTGAGTGTTGTGATTTAAGTCTTCAGGCAGAGCAGCTATGTCGACACTGAGGGTACTCAAACCCAGTAATGCTATAACTATTCTAGACTCCTGCTGGTACCATGTTGGTGGAGCTGGGTAAGATACATGAGAATACTCTGGATTATGAAGCAACATTTCTCATTCTTTTTCTTCACTTTCTGTGCCAAGCTTCTGGAGTTGGAATAGGAGTGATATGGGTTCTCCTTCATGATCACTGCAGCTAGGATTGTACCAAGTCACATTCGACTGTTACATGGCTACCTCTCATGTTTATTTATAGCCAAGGTCTCTTTTTTAATCAGAAGATTGTGAATTCTGCCATGAATGAGTTCTTTCCTTCAGTGTGTGTCTATCTGCCCCCCCCCCAGAGTGAATTTAGAAATGCCATCCAGGAAATGAGGCCTGGAATCAGGCTCTTCAGGATTCTGCTTGATACTTTATTTTACTGTGGCTGAGCTGGTATGCAAGTTACAGTAAATGATTTGATTTCTCCATCAATTTTAAAACTTAGCTTTGCAGGATATAGAATTCTTGGATGGAGATTGTTCTGTTTAAGTAAGTTAAAGGTAGATGACCATTGTCTTCTTGCTTGGAAAGTTTCATTTGAGAAGTCTGCAATCACCCTGATAGATTTGCCCCTTTAGGTCAACTGGCACTTACTCCTGGCAGCTTGAAGAATCTTTTCTTTCGTCTTGACTTTGGACAGGTTCATCACTATGTGTCTTGAGGATGCTCGGTTAGAGCTGAGGTGACCTGGGGTCCGATATCCCTCTGAAAGGAGAGTGTCAGAATCTTTGGTGATATTTGGGAAATTTTCATTTATAATATTCTCTAGTATGGCTTCCATTCCCCTGGGGCTTTCTTCTT